>JAQJVL010000883.1:0-202500 GCA_035578905.1 Stictocephala bisonia
GTGTTTTGGATAGTTAAATAAACAGCTATAATGATTGAGATTGTTATAACCAGGTATAGTTTTCTTAAATGTATTCTTTCAAACCCATCAATATAAAACCACTCCCATTTTTTAGAGTACCTATCTACTAGATGATATTTTAATATCGTTAAGGACTGTTTTAGTACTGATTTAAAAATATTTTTCTTATAATTTTTGCTTCGTTATTTTAAATATTACTGTCGAATAAATTACTACATCTTTTCTATTCTGAATCGTGTTAAATTTTGAGTACCAAAAAACCCCTTTCTTATCTTAGAAACCAAATAATTTGAAATTATAAGTAGAATCTTAATATCAAAGGGGATGTTTACAGAGCTTGACGTGAACACATGTAATTTTTACTTTGAAATAAGATATGTTTATGGTTTATCTATGTAATTTTTATAAGGGAAAGTAATATTCGAAAGCTTTGATTAATTATAAGTCTTTTTTAAAATGTATATTACTTTGAAAATCTTACAACAAATCAATTACTAGTTTTTAACATTTTCATTATATTCAAAGTAACCTCGTAGATATAATAACAACATGCTCACATTTTATTGTAAAACATTTATTATATTCTATATTTAAGACTGTCGTAGTGCTTCCAATAAAATAATGTTGGCAATGTCTAGTATATGGACAAACTATATCCCATAATTATGAGTTATGAACAAACGTTATTTGAGGGTTAAAAAAAGAAATTAAAAATCGGATAATTAAGAATAAATATCATTATTACAAATTTAAACAAATAAATTAATGTCCTGCTTTTGTAGATTTTTATATCAAATGGCTAAAAAAGTTCACCACAAATAAAATATACGTCATTGTAAAATATTCAGGGAACACAATGAAACTCGTCTATGTGGGCATTCCGGACCACAATAACAGTAATGTATGATTGAAATATATTTGATCTCTATGTATACTGCATATTGTATTCAAGGTAAATTATCAGATATTATTTCTATTAATAGTAAGTAACTGTATATACATTTTATAACACAAAAGTTATGGTGACAGCAAGTATATGAGTAAAAACTGTAACTATTACTTACTGTACTGTCTGAGCATTGTGTAATACGCAATAAAAATATCCCTATAGATATGCCACTTGGAAAGAGACCTACTGAAAGCACTTGTGCGAGATAGATGCACTGAGTGATAGATGTGACACAAAACATACTCTCCTACAGCTATTTAATTCAACTTAAAAATAGTCATGTCAACTAAGATGACAGTAGGCCGCTTTATGGCAGTGTAATAGCAAGATCCGCCCGCAATGTATAAATGTTGTTGGTTTGATCAAAACTGATGAACGATTAAATGGAATCATTATTAAATATTCAACTAGCAATTAGGACTATGAAAAACGCAATGAATAATAATGTACACAATAAATAAAAAAATAAATAAACAAAAATAAATAAGCACTTGTACAGTTTATTACAGTTATTGAAATTCAACTTTCATAACGAGATACTATTATGCATGTTGAATAATTGAAGGTGAACGTTAGCCTTGCCTGGGATGAGAGGTGGAACACTTCCCCTCCACTTATGAAACCTCTATATGTGCTTAGTATGAATTACTCTTTAATTCAATATTTTATGAATACAAACATTTACTTAGTTGATATTTCGACTACGTTTGAAACTTTTTCAGATTTCAAGAAGGCGTAATTCTTTCACCTATCTCCATAAGACTTTAATCTCACTTTTTTACTTTTCTCAAAAATAAAAAAAAAAAAAAATAAATTAATTAAATTTTTATTAAATAAATCGAATACTTTAAACTTTTAATCTGGATGTGTTAGGCTGTAAAACCTACACAATGATTCATCTACTAGTTTATATTCCAACAATTATATATTTAGTTATTCTTTACTGTTCAGAGGATAAGGAACACATTTTAATTTAACAATGTTATATTTTTCAATTTTATAGTAAAAATAATCGTCCATTTTATAGAAATATTTGACTTAAAAACTATATTAGTATATAGTTACAGAACAATATCGTATTTCAAATACAATGATCACTTATTTTCCACTTGCCCTGGATAGGATTTGAGAAAACACTCGTGTATCCCAAAAATATTAAAACCAGTTAAAAAGTTTTAGCAATGAGTGCAATTAGAGGACGACAGCATAGGTATATCCTGTTTATTTATAATTTAGAGTCATAGTTAAATAAAACACGATAGTTAAATCTATTTCTGGTTGTATATATAAACTTTTATAATTTTGTATAATCGATTTATAATAAGTGTTATAAATACTATCTGGTATTAAACTATATGATTAAACACAGGAAATTCGATAGCAAAATAATAAAAAATAGCTTTGTTCAGGTGGTGCTTTTGTTGTACTCTGGAACGTGCGGAGTGTTGCTTTGTCTTGTCTTTACAACTCCCTCCTTTGTTTTCCAAGTGCTCCCCACAAAGACCCACCTACACTACACACCAGACTTGACAGCCTTAAGTTTAGTGCAGTACGATTTTGTCTTATATAATACTGTTCGTTAGGTACAGTATTAACAGTGGGTTTGGGCATATATCATTCATGTCATGTACCAATTTTATATGAAATATCAAGTAATTAATTATGCTTAAGATTGGTTTTGATTCCCTCCCTCTCCCCTTCCTTAAAACTAAGCCCTTATAAGGTGGTAAAATAAATCAATTTAGAGGGTCATACACTAAAAAATCTTAGTAGAAAATTATTGTTAACTGCACATAGATAATAAGAGGAAAATATTAATAAGACAATATTATAATTCATAGTCTATGACTTTTAAAATTCAGTTAAATTGGTTTCTTATATTAGTTTGGAAATTTTAATGAAACTGGTAAATTACAAAACAATATATTTTAGTACTATTTGACGTAACATATTTGTATTTTCCGTAGGAAAAAGTTATAAGAAAATTTAGCATGTATATTTGTATTTTACATTGCATGACTTAATATAATTTTAAATTACTAATAAATTGCAAAATTGTAAAACCAAAGGTTTATTTAAAAAATAACTTGTAAGGAGTAATACATTTTTAATATTGTTCCCAATTAATTTTAGGAGTAAAATATTAGCTCTCTCCTAATTTAATTAACGTTCTTAAGAACGTAGAAATTGTACGTTAAAATTACTTAACAAATCATTAACTTTTTACTGCTTTAATTATAATGTAATAAAATATTATTATAATTAATAAGGGATATCTTAGAACTAATAAAGCTGCCTAAAACACCCCATCTTTTTTTGTTAGCTTTCTCACCATGTCTGTTACACAAGTGGGAAAATTTTAGGTTTTAAAAAATCATTTAATATATTTTATGCTTTTCTGTTATAGTTAATTCAAGACTGCTCTCATTCTAAAAAATATTCATGTTACTCTTCATTCTGGTTCAAATATAAAGGAAATTAATTTTTACTTAATGTTATTAGAACTTATGTAACATAAATGCTACGTTAAAGTGCTTATATTATACTTCATTGCAGTTCTTGGTAAGGCAGAAGAATATTCAAACAACTAAAATTGTATTTCACAAGAATAAAAATACTTGTGGAAGATTATTTTACAACCCCATCTACCAGCTTGAAATCCTGTCCTAGCTTTGCTTGTTCATTCATTAAAAAAGTAAGATTCTTACAACAACAGATATTCAATTTTTTTTTAACCAGAGGTAACTCAGTACAGCACGACGTTGAGATAAGTTATCGTAATGACAACACGTAGTCAATTTAGATGCAGTGATATTACAGTAAGAGGCTACGTGCATCTCACTAGCTTCATCTAAAGAATAAGTTTGTGTGTAGAAAACCAGTTAAAAATGACTCATCCTGTATATTAAATTTATTAAAAAAACTATTAAATTAACTCCATTAAGTAAGACAGTAAAATGAATTTACGTTATATGAGATGTTAATGGTTGTTTATTGTTAGTAGTATTTTTATGTTTTTGTATATGTCTAGGAAATTTGAAATCATCTTTATAATTTGCATTCATTTTTTAAAATGACTGCATTAACGGACGTTTTAAATTATTTTAAATAATTAATTAGGTACCTAATAAGTATTTTTATGCTAATTAGCTAACGACGATCATTATTAGGTCATCACGCAACAAAACCTTTCATAAAAGTACATGGCCTCATACGCAAACTAACAGATACATTTTTTTAACCGCCTTATTTCGTTTTAAAAGGACATTGTTCATAATAATTTACTTTCAGTGTCAACTAAAAGCGCAACTTTATAACCGCAATAAACAATGTATACGTAAAAGCCCATATACATGTGTTAAAAATCTTATATGATAGTTTTCTATACTGACAGGTGGTAGCTGTGAAACAACCAGTGCATTATAATTAACAGTTATTAACATTAGTGTTAATGTTACGACGCAGTTGCCAATGTAACGTTTATTACGTGCTCGTATAACTGAATTACACTGATAACAGACTCAGCCTCGGCCATAGCCATCTCTGAAGTGAATTTCACTGATAAACTTTCGTAGTTAACGTTACAGTGTTATAAAACCAGGGTTGTTATGCATATTAACACAATAAATGATAACTAAACCATGAAACAACAATACAAAAATATATCCTGTTGATTACAGTTAACTCTAACAAATGTATAGGTTATTTTGAAATATATAAAGAATGTTCTATAAGTAAAATTGTATAAAATTAGATCTGCAATTTACTACATAAATATAAGTGGTCACAGGTAGGAGGAGAATCAATAAACAACCGTCAGTATTATTGATACGCATGGAGGTACCTTGTGATGGAGCCCACGTCTCCACCCTAGTATAAGAGGGTGCAGAGTGGTACGTCGTTCACTTTCAGAGCGTTCTTGTCTTGGGTATGATTCGCGGCATAGCCGATAGAAACAGTTATACCGCAAGTCCCCGGGGTTGATAGTCATAAGGAAGTTGTGAGCCCAGTAGCGAATCCTGGTATCGAATGCTGCAACTAACGGCACCTGGCCTCGGTGTGGTAACCACATATTCCTGATCAAAAACATCATTTTGCCACGTGTTTGTTGTTGTTCAGTTTTCAAATAATAGTCATACTATCTTACGTATTACCATCTGATATATATTTTTATCGTACTAAACCACTCCCTCAGTGGTTTCTTGTACTTATATATCTGAATGTATATTGACGGGAAATTCTTTTACGATTGTTAGCACTGGAAGTGATTTTCGAACCATAGTTCGTTTTCTAGATATATACTACAATATACTACAAATAAACTGTGATATAAAAACATAATTTTATGTAATTAGTTTATGAGCTGCATCCAAAGTTGTATACTGTTCTGGTTTAACTCGAACGTAACTTTTGTTTTCTTGAATAGTTCTTTGATTTATTTAACCAAAATTGTACAACATAAAGATAAAGTAAGTGTTTGAAATAAAAAATAAAAAATACAGTTTCTTTAAAAAGAGCCTTGTTTTAATTGGCCACTTAAGTATACCATTTCACTCTTCTCTCTAAAGAGAAAATCATCCAAACTCCATATAACGTTATTGTAAGTATTATACCTATGGAACTTTACGGGCTTTTAGAGTTTGAGAGGTGAGTTAAACATGTCTATTCAAATGAATATACATGTTTAACTAATTCAAATGAATAGACATGTTAAATTATTATTGCTAGTTATTTAAGTACGAATAATTTCAGTAGTGGCTTTAATTTTTTTAAAAACTAACGTAAAATGGAAAATAAATTGAGCAGGTGAAATTTGGAAACCGCACAAAGCCATGTGGAGTGCAATAATTTCCTTGGATTTTCCTGGAAAGGTTGGTGTTCTAATTATGAAAAAAGATGTCCATTGATTGGATATATACCACTGATTTAAGCTTATTTTAAGTTTTTTGCTGTTAATTAACTGTACACCAACCTAATGTTTTAAAACTATACAATTAATTAAATTGGTTTTTAATTTTGTTACATGGTTAAAATTGTAATGTATCCTACTGTGTAAACTATGTAATAGGTTGACATTATCCTATCCATAATGCTGTAAAACTAAGATTTAATTACAGAGAAGAAAGAAACATAGGTAGTATCCAATCGTGTATTGAATGTGTTTCAACTAGGTAAAAACGATTTGTATAGTTATCCATGCGATGACAGAGCCAGACACTCTCCAGTCTCTCCCTTTATACCTCCAAATCCACAAGGATACACCTGGTAATTATTACTTCAGATGTAATAATATATTCAGAGTGGATGAATTTGACATGCGTTTCTTTCTTCTTGATGGAACAGCCTATTAAATTATTTTATGGTAACTATGTTTTTGGGAAAATTAAAATTTAGTAAAATTAAAAATATACATTTAAAATAGTTTGTACATGATAAGTAATAATGTATACAGCATATATCCTTCTTTAAACAAATGTACATATTTAACTATGAAAATTAAAAAAATTACAAGAAAGCTTGGTTATATAGTTGAATTAAGTTTCTTTATTTTAATATTTATTTTATGTTGTTATATAACTCAAGATTTTGAAGAATATTTTTGAAATGCTCTTTTAATTTTAGAATTTAAAATAGTTTATTTATACTTCATTGCTTTTTCATTTATTTATTAGTAATGAGGTCAAAGTTACCAAGTCATATATAACACACGTATTGGGAAACTAGCAGATGCAAGTGACGAGCTTTAGTAGCTTTGTTGCTACAAGAAGGGACATGTCTTGATAAATAATGCTGGACTGGAAAGCCTGCCTGTGATCTCAGGTGATTAATTAACAAACTTACAACGTCTGAAGACTGGAGTTTTAACAGTGCTTCACACACATTAAGTGTTTAATGTTTGATACTATTTACTATAGTAAAATACCTCCACCATTATCAACGATAGTAATAGTTTTTAAATTATTAAAGATATTAGTTTAAATAATGTACGAAAATTGAAACACAAAAAGAGAACCTTCATACAAAAAATTAAAGAACTCGCCCATCTAAAACGCACGTTACAAATATTCGGTTAAAGAAATTTATATGGTTTTGGAATTTTATAAAAAGTGACTGTAGGCATAATGGATTTTTGTAAAAAGTGAAAAACTAGTGCTTCCACAAAAATCAAAAATTGTAAAGCTATATATACTGTGCATTCAATGCGGTTTTCAAAAAGTCATACTTCAGTGGCATAAGTATGACAAAAGTGTAAGGTCTTGTATAGTGAGTCAACAAGTGGCCAACATCTCGTACAATGGTAGTGTTCAATTAAGGTAAACCTGAGAAGTTCGTTAGTAAATATGTACTTCTTATTTTTCAGTCAAAACACACGGACCATCTTGAAGAACATACTCACAGTAAATCTTATAAAAATAAATGTTTCCTATCTGAATTGTAATGAAATACTAAAACGTACCATTGCATTAGGAGGCATGTCTTTCCCAATAGATTCATTGATGTTTCGGTAGTCGGCAATCAGTTATAGTTCAAACAGATATAAGGTGAAAAAAACGCTTTCATACATTTTTTATGACTTCACTTGTAAAATTAAAATCTTGTACATGCTCAGGGTTACAAAGAACATACTTTGTGACGCCATTAACGAAATTCCATCTTCTCAGGGGGACGGCCCACGAGGAGTTGAAGGAACATCCTATCTTGAGTCGAGTTTGGTATCAAATGAAATGCATTTCTGTATTGAGTAAATTAATCTTATAAAAAAGTATACTTTATGGAACAGTACCACTGTAAGTGTAGGGGCGGGTGGGTGGGTCACTACCACTGTACTTGTAGGGGCGGGCGGGTGGGTCAGTACCATGTACGTGTAGGGGCGGGTGGGTGGGTCAGTACCATTGTACGTGTAGGGGTGGGTGGGTAAAGGCAACAACATACGTAAGGTCATATTGGAACGTGCCAGTTATTAAGGTCATTAAGGTAAATTTGCAGACGGCTCGGGAAAGATCCTGTATGAAAGTTATTGCTGTAGAAGAGTGTTTGTAGTGAATGAGTGCGTTACTCTGTGGACGAATATAAAAAAAAAATAAACTATCAACTTATCTATGGAAAAAATAACGTTGTTGTGAAAGTGTTTCCATATTTTTGTTTCACCCTGTATATTGAACATGAAAGTTTCAATCATATGCATTAATTATCATCTAATAGCAATTTTTCATTTATTATACATGCTGTGAAAAAAGGCTACAACAGGTTAATATCAATATTTTATCTTAACATTAGTTTGTTAATGTACGAATGATCTACCTCAAACTAAATATAGTTAGTAAGAGGAACCATCTTTGCCACTTATGTCCTCAAATTTTGAGCTAATACCCCTTCACTCCCTCCCCGGAATATTAGATAAAATGGTTTGTTTCAGAGTCTATTAGGATTCCTTACACTTTTAATTTAATCAAAATTCGGGAATCTCTTAGCTGAAGAGCAGGATCAGATCAGCTAACAACCATCACGTTAGGCGGAGGAGTGCAAATGTCTATTTTACTACCTATTTTCAAATTGACTTCATAATGAAAGGAACTGGACTTATTTAATCTGTTTCAACCAGAGTTGATGAATACTCTTGGATGAAGTTAATATGGAAATATCATACCTACTGATGAGTGGCAATAGAATACAAAACTGGTACAGTTTGAAACTGTGTAACAATAAGCAGGCTACAAGCGGTATCAGGTGTACTATCAGTGTATATTGGATATCGGAAACGAATTTGTATCCTCTTTTCTGGGGGAAAATTCACAAATGTTTTCTTCTTTTCTTTGTTAGTTATACCTCACGTGTGGCGAAAAGTAATATTATTATTGGACTGTCATTCAGCAACCCCATGACGGTTGAGGGTGGTGTGGGTATAATTAGAATTTTTTAGACGATGACTGATTTTATTTTAATTTTACGAATAACTCGTTTATTTTATATTTAATTGACATTGATTACTTCTTAAATGTCTCACGCATAAACATTATAAAATTTATTGGAATGTTTGATTACTTAAATAGATTTAAATGATAAGTTAAACGAGAAACTCCTCAAGAACCAGAGAGCATTTTAAATTTTATTAAATTCTATGAAATGGAAAGTATCTCTTGTTATAATAGATCTTTAGAGAGACAGTGACAAATGAATTGTTTATACTTGTATGAGTTATATATATTTTAAATTCCAACTGTACCATTATCTCACCATTAGAATAAGAGTGACATTTGTATACACTGTTAAATATAATATACAAAACAAAACCTTTCTTCAAACATTTATAAATAAAACTGAGCCACCAGCCCTTAGTGTGGTACGGCGTGAATCTTCCTTCCATGGTTCTCTACAAACCATCACATAAATATAAAAACTAAGCCTGCTGCTATATCTTAGATAACCAAGTTTTATAGTCTATAAAACCCTTTAAGTCTACTCTTAAATAGTTTAATTAAAGACTTATACCATTGATTATAATTCCCAATAATCTTCCATATTAAATTGTACTTAACATAAAACAAGTTATCTTTAATCTTGGGAGATCAAAACATCTTCCAGCACTAAAAAAAAAAAAAAAATCCACACCTACAACACTTAACTTCTGGAATTTTTACATTGATGTTCATAAAGTATTTAATTAATATTTACACTGAAATTATTCACGATTAACAGTAAAATTTTTCCAAAAATTTTCTTTGATATCTACTAATAATGATTACCTGAGTAACTGAACTTGACGTTTTTAAGTAGTAAACAAGTAATCATGGGTGTTCTACTCATAATGGATCAGTTAGCCGCAAGTGCGAGGGAAGCTAAATTCTTCATTAACATATGTGAGAAATTGGATCCATGACTGCAGTGGTTCCTTGGTCCACGTCCTCAGTGCTAAGTACACTCAGCAGAAGACTGGTCATATTTATGCATATTTAGAGACTTATTGATTTATAACTTATTCACTAAGCCTTTGTTATATTTTTGATCATTTTGTTATGTTAAAAGAATAAACCAAAATCCCCTATATGATGGTTTTATTTGGAACACATAATTGGTAAGACATGGGGTTTCTTAACAACCCTACACATTTATATGTGTTCATTTGTCTAACTAAAATAAATATATTTAGTAATGTGTACTCTACAACGCTATTAAAGTTAAAAATATCAAAAGTATCGGTATTTCGGTTTTATGCCCTTTAAGGGCATGGTTAACCATCGTGCTCCTGAACGTAACTTCCCTGGGTTCGGTGGTTACAATTTTAATCACTCAGGCAAAATAATTTAAAACTCCTATATAATTTAAATATTATTTTTTTAATATAATAAAACTATAGAAAAACATCTCTATTATTTAAAAAACGACGACATTAAATTGTAAAAATGTAATGGTGTGATATAAAAAATGGTGTAAGATAAACAAACATCTAAAATATATCAAATGACATTCAATTCCATTTGTGAAATAGAGTAAAAAAGCTTAAGAATGTAGCTACTTTGCTTTGTTTGCATTCAATGTTGCTCCTTTTTATTTGTTTTCAGTGCTGACCCTAGCACATCACCAGCAATAGGTACCAACCGGTAACTGCAGAACGTCCTCATTGTTTTTTTTATTTATTACTTGTTTTGGATTCTAAATAAAGCTGTAGGTCCTTTAGTTGCCCTGTATATTGGACTATTAATAAATAGCTTCTTAGAGTAGTCATTACCCTCATTTGCTCACCCCAATGAAACTCGTCAATACCTGTACGATCGGCGTCTTAATAATAAATATACATGATATCTTTGAATATAATTAACAATAATTACGTATTCATCTAATGTATGATACCAAACCAATATCTTTGTGTTTATTATCCATTAAAATCGGTCAGAATGAATAAGGATAGCAATACAAGCTGTTCTTTTTTAGCTACCTGTAATAACATTTGTTATTGTTATGGTTGGTCGAACACTCCCCAGAGAGTCGCCCTTTATTGTTTTTGTGCAAATATTTACCCTGACGTGTATTTAATTTAAAGCACATTTGTTTATTAATATCTCTGAATAGTTCGGCAACAATATTTAAACTTGCACAGTTAATTAAAATTTAAATTCACACACTTTTTGCAGATTTCTTTAATAACCTGCGATATTGTTTACAATTCATAAGTAATAGTCCTACTAAAATTATTGATCTGGTAAAACTGGTTTGACCTTTAAATATATTTGTTTTAAGGTTTAATTTTTTTTGTTTTTTGTTTTGTTTTAAGATTTAATTTAATTCAAATAATTAAATTCAAGACTCGTTTAATTCAAATAATATCATTCCAATTAATGTATTGAATATTGAAACATTTAAAAGAAATATCACTAAATTAAATTTCTCAAGTATTTATGAGTCAGAAAGATAATCTCAAATATCTAAATTAAATGCTACTTTATTCTATATATTATAGCATAAATAGGGTATAGTGATAATATTCTTCCTGTAATTTTAATATTTAGGATCTTGCAAAACATAGTTATTTAGTAAAAGGTTTTTGTAAGAAGATTGATCTTCATATAGCTACATATAAACATAAAATGTAAGCTTATAAATATTGTTTACAATAGTGATGTAGTGCTAGTGTATTACTAGCGATATTCATGTTATATAAGGTTAACATCATGAATAGCATATTATAGGTTATAATATGTGTACAATCAAATAACTTTATCACGAATATAGATAATTAAATAGTTTGATTTACAATATTTCATAATAAATTAAGCACTAATAAATAAACTCATTTATTCATTGTTTCTATAGCGTAATACAAAGTAAACTGCGATGCATTTGGTTAACTAATGTCACCAGGGAAAATAATTAATGTCCTGACCTACATCCCCTTGTTACTAAGGGAATACACAATCAAGGCAAATGCTGGTTACTGTTACAGCTTGATCAAGTTATCAATTAAACAATTTGATTGTTATACACGAGAAAATATTGACTTCATACCATACATAAATCAGCCTTGGTATTGATATCAGACAAGGTTATTTTAAAAACGTAGTTTCTCAATTAGCTATTTTAATAGCGTATAAACCAAACATTTTCAAAAATGAACGTCACACAACGCAATTCTGATACAGTGTAAATACATGAGGGAAAAAATAAAGTGGAATTGAAATCAGAAAATCACAAATTTAAATAAATTCAGAATGGATATACCGAAAAAACTATACATTAACTGAACCGCAGTTGGCAGTAGTGGTGCAGTTCTGTAACTAACCACTTTGGGGTAAAGTGATTTGTACATTTTAGGCGATAGGTTCTATTTTCAGTTCTATTTATACCAAAATGGCGTCCGCTCAATGGTTACTATCGACGTGGACATTGTTGAAGAAACCTGGGATGTTGGATCTTAAAAAAAATTAAAAAGATGTGTAGGGAATGAATCTGAGTGTCAGGATTTATCAGTCAGCTGAAAATAAGACCAATACTACGTGTTTCAAATTCCACGAAAAGCTGCACTAGATAAAAATTGCTTTCTCGAAGAACCGTTAACATTACCTAGTAACAATTACTACAATCGATCATCTTCAGTCATCACACTCTTTCGATCCTCATAATTAATTGTCCATATTTCTCTTTAAGGAGCATGTATTAAGTTAGGTTACAATCAAATATACATTTATATTACTACAAAACACTAATAATGTTTCTTATTGCTATTATAATGGGGTATTTTCACTCTAAAATATCGTCACTTATATTTACCTAATGTTATTTGCAAACACAATAAGTCAAACATTGAAAAAAAAACACTTATGTAATAAATACAGTACGTATTTAAAATAGGTTTACTCGTTTGGTTTAATTACAAAAATAGACACCTCCATTATAAGACATAGTACAAAACTATTGGGAATCCAATAATAGATTTGTATCATGAATAAGTTACAGATATCGGTTAAAATTTGCTTCTGAAGTGGCAGTGGCCAAACACATTTTCTTGCAAACCATATGACCCACCCACCCACCTATACACGTACAATGATAATGACTCGCTCACCCACCTTATCAATACCATTGTCCGTACCATTGACTCACCACACATGTAGACAGGTGATGACCCACCTCTACACGTAGTAACCAACCCGCCCACCCATACACGTGCAGTGGTAGTGACGTGTATGGGTCACTCACTACTTGCAAATCACTTGTTCGTGTGAGTAAACAAACCTGTGAGTATCACAACATCACATTTACTTAAATGATCAACGTTATCTGTTAATGTACCTTATGGAAACATAAAAATACTGCTGTGTAACATGTTATCAAGATAAGGCCCTTCAGATCTTGTGGCATAGAGCTAGAAATAGCCCAGCCCCTCATGTTGTTTGGAAATGAACAAAATAATTACTATAATTGTAAGAAATAAAGTAAAGACAATAATATATCTACAGTTTTGGTTCAAATTATACATTTTGGTTGCATTTTTATTGCTTCTGTTTTTGTTTTCATTTTTAACTGCATTTTAATTTATGTTTTTCCTTGCTGCAATATGATTCTCACTTGGTGAGGCCGCCATTCATGTAAACATTCGAAATAAGTAATTATTGTTATTTTTTATCGAAGATTATATGGATAGGAAAATCACATGTGCGTTGGCCACGAAATTAAATACAAAAATAAGTTAGATAATTGCAACCAATCGTTGTTGAATGTATTATTATAGTCCTAAGTTCTAAAATCCGTGAGAAATTATACCCATCAGCTATAATACTATGCCATATTGATACATTATAAGCCTCTAAACTTGACCAAGGTGTTCTCTGGCCCATAAAATGTTCAGCACCTGTAACAGCTGAACATTTTGGTGTTAGTGTTATGGATGTAGTGGTTACATAACAGAGACCTATCCACATCTAACTTTATGATAGTTTGTATTTACTTGAAAACACAAATAATTTTATTATCGCTTTTACTTAGAGTTAAACAAAATATATTTTACAGCTTAACATTTACAACTGTCTAGAATGTGATTATCTTTCAGTGTGCATTATTTTTAAAGAATGCTATTTGGCTTTCTCACTAAAAATATTAACTTTTTCATTGAGTAGATGGTAAATGTTCGGTTAAATTAGTTTCATAAACTATTTATGTTACATATTATCCCATTTAAACTTAGTAAATGAATATCTTACAGTCATGTTATTGGTTGGTCGTTGTGGTTATCATGTTTTAAATACAACAACGCTGAAATGAAGTTTAAAAAAGTTACTACTTTTTAACTACGTTACAAATTAACCTAACACTAATTTTATTGTTAAATGTATTCTTCTTTAATAATTGAATAAATTGCATTCCGGTAAAATTTCAACCCCCACGACGGATAATTTTTTTGAGTGGGCACTACACCACTATGCCACAGAGGGCAACTCTACACAGTTGAACACTAAAACGTACCAGCCAGTCCTCGACTTGGTTTCTAACAAAGATACAGCGCCCTAGACCACTCTTTCAATTTCAACATCAACACCAACTTGGTATTATTGCATTAATAGACCATGTACGTCTTAAGAGTAAATAAATAATAATAATAAACACGCCAAAATCTAAGTATTAGTATTAAATCAGCTTAATTCAACATATTTAAAAATAAGTCACAATTTAACTTATATAAGAATGTGACTGATCATTTATTAGGATTGTGAATTATTAAAGTAACCACATTCTCTAGATTCAGACTAGATAATACAGAAAGAAAACTATAAACACTTAACCCCAAAAATTAAATCATTAATTAAATAATATCGTTAAATATTTGTTGTATGGAATAATTGAATCAGTCACACTTATTTTACTTGTAAATTTGATTAAATGACATTTCAATAGTTGTAAACAACATTTTAATGCTGCTTCTTTCATATATAAGGTTTTTTTTTTAATACCTCTAGTATGAGGATATAAAGTTAAAGATCATCTTATCTTACAAGGTTGAGTTATGGATAAGAAGCCCTCTGTAACAGTTAACCTGGGGACCAACGGCTTAACGTGACTTCCGAACTAACACCAGTGACCCTGCAGGCGGGCTGTTACCGGTCAGCCGCTGTTACCCTTCCAAGGAACAGCCCCGTTCGATGTTGCTTAACAGTTATCTTAGAACAACGTCGGAACCCTTCGGTCAAAGCCACTGGCAAACGTAGTTCAACTAAGCAGACCACCAAATGCATAAAAAGGCATAGATTTTAATCGTTATTTATTATATATTTTTATTTATCAAGACAAACGTCGAACCTGAACGTATTCCTCATTTTCCATTTAAACTATAAAAGGCCACGTAATTTATAACGATATTTTACTGTCTTCGACATCTCGTACATTTGAAAAATAAAATACACACCGCTCAAAGTGAGAAGTTGTGTTTCCTCTTTTTCACGACAACGAGAAACGTACGACAGTTCTGATAACAAGCCTCTTACACTGTCAGGGCACGTCTTTTCATCTGTCTTCTTGAAAAGTTGTCTATAGAATGTACATGAAATGTATAACATTTAAAACCTAAACAGTCAACAAGTCAATGTATTTGAGGAAGTTATTCACGTCGGCTTGAAGAACGTGCTGGTCTAGATTAGAGTTATCTTGCCTTTCACTGAGTTATTAATTATGTTTAGTCAAACGGAATTTAGCATGATTTATTATTTATTTGCTACGGATTAAACTTAGATTTTTAATGTATTTCTACTTTAAACCTGGTTAAAATTAACGTATTTAACTCATCAAACACCACTTGTGTTATTAGTATCGTTACAGTAGTGGGTTTAGTATATTTTAGAGATTATAAATAACATAGGGACTGCTCAGATCTGCAAAACACATCCTCTTTTTCACAAGTAATAAAAAATAAATATTCAGATAAAAATAAAAATTTTTAGTTGAAATTTACAATGTTTTGATATCTAAAAGAGATGCTCGAAAAAAACCAGACTTATATGTATATAGACACAAACATCACAGTTAAAAATGGATCTAAATTTTTAAAAGAACCACGTTCAAAGAATGTGCCTTCAATACTGAATTTCACAAAAGGAATGTTAAGTAATTTATGAGTATGAACATTAAGTCTTACATAAAACAAATGTACGATACTTATGGCGTCCAAGCCTATTAATATTTCTCGAGATCTATCGGAATAATAAAATATGATGAAATAAAAATACAGTATTAATAATCAAAATACCTCTAATTAAAATCTTACTCTTTTAAGAATAAAATAAATTACGTAAACATTCCCTTATTTGAAATAATGTAACTTTCCAGGAATTACATCTAACGATATATAAAAAACAGGATACCTAAATATTAAATGCTGAAACACCTTTGTGCGTATTTTTTATGAATATGAATTATTACATTATTATATGGTGAGCGTGGATGACCGGCGCGTCTAGTTACTAACTGAGTTTGACTGTTCCTCAGAAAGATCCATTTAATAATAGCCCCCAATAGCTAGGGAAACTAAAGCAGGGACCTACATCTTTACGTGGAATCTGAACTACGTAGTTATAATCTGATTTTAAGCTTATTGACAAGCTAATTGATAATATTAAAATACACATTTATGCTAAATAAAATAGTTTGGCATAAACAAAGATTTAGATTTCATCACAATGTACAATATTTTTGATTAAGATTATGAAAAAGCAATTACATTATGGAATGACGATAGCAAAAGTAATTTTAAATGAATAACATTTCTTGAAATTCTTGAGTGCTGTGCTATACAAATTTAGGTAATTGGTTTTAGGTAATTATTTTATATAATGGATATTGTAACCTACACTACTGATTACAAAAGTGCCATAGATTCGTGGTAGCTAGAAAAAGTCTTTGTTGTATATACAGTAAATCTAAGAAACTTAAATATTAAGCTAGATACCATATTTAGCAATGTTAGCCAGGATTGAATAAAAATAAAAATAAAAACACTAATTTAATTAGTCAAACATATTTTACTCTGTTGCTAATATTTTTAATGAATGTATACAGTATACAGGGTGTCCCGTAAGTACTGACAAAAATTTCACGAGATTATAGTATAGGTCAAAATAAACAATTTTCATCATATAATGTATAGTCCCATCTTGCTTAGTTTTCTGTCTATCTGTGTATATGTGTTTTTTAGAAAATAGTTTATATCATAAAAATGATTTAAGATATCAAGCTGAAACTTTGTACATTTACTTATCTTATTAGTTTACATTTAAAATAAAAGTTTAAAAACTATATCATGTACATAAACAAAATGGCGGCCATTTAAAATTTTCAAAGCCTAATAACTTTAAAACAAGTGATGTTATAGAAACATGACAAGACACATATAAAATAGCCCCTTTTGATACAAGAATTTTGGTACCAGTTTTATTTTTCTACAATAAGTTGTTACAGAAATAAGTAAGATTTCTCAAGTAAAGGTCTGTGTTTTATTCAAAATTCTAATGTGTTTTCAAATACTATAATGAAAATTGTTTGTCTTGACCTATAGTATAACCGCGTGAAATTTTGGTCAGTACTTACGGGACACGCTGTATTTATGTATATATAAACATTTCCAACCACTGAAACCACAAATATAGCTGATAACTGAGTAAGAGCAATTTTAAAGTATATCCTTTAAAATATAAATTTGTGAAATAAACAACATAAGTCCACCATTCTTTCTTAATTTTTAATTAACCTTTGTTTGCTGATCCTGTTCTATGAAACACAAAGCCTCGGACAAAATCACAATTGGTAACACACTTTCAGAGTATCCAGCCTTTATTGCATGGCAAACCATTTAGACACCACAGTTATAACATAATACAGTTTATCCTTCCTTAAATGTTTATATTATAATTACCGTTTATCATCGCTAAACGATAAATCATTTTTTATTTAATACATCTATCCCTATTGAGCTCCAAAATTAGTAAGCAGATTTGATTTTAGAGTACAATGTACTATATATTTAATTAACGTCATGCAACACTAGTAGCACTAGAGATATGCTATCTATTATTAGCCAAATGACTTTGACAAATGATTATTTAGAATTTTACTGTGGATTAATAATAAACGAGAGATTATAGTTGAATAAGTATACTTAATGTTTAATAAAAAACTATATACACTCAATTCGTTTTGAAAAACTATGTAAAATATTCCGTTTAAGTTTAATAATTAAGGTAAAAAAGGGAAGTAAATAATTAGCGAGCCACTTAATGACCGTAGAACCCTAATTAGCTGAACCAATTAGTATAAACTTTTAATTACTCAAACATTTTTAAGACAAACAATTAGACTAGTATTATCTTATAACCACATTTTGGAATGTATATCAGAACGTCAAGAAAAAAAACAAAATGTATTGGAATTCATTTCAATTATAACAAGATAATATTTTGCTACTATCGAGAAGATAAAATAATAAAACCCTTAGGTATTAAATAACTTTATATCGATTTATTTGTTGTATAATTATGTTTAGCCAATTTTATTTTCAATTTATATTATTATTAAAGTTTTTCAGAACGTTTTATGAAATAAAATGCATATTTTGACCATTATAATATAATGTCAGTATCTTTCATGAATATTTAAATAAATTATATAAACTTTAAGATGCTAAATTAAAACATGATTCAATAAAGATTCTAAAATTGTACAAAAAAACCAAAAATGGAAAACACATAATTCAGTATTAGGAGAGTAACTTTATGTATTGTTTTGTATAATGTATATTGGTTAAATCACCATGCTTTTTTAGTAAAATTTAAATAAACGTTGAAACATAATACATTTCTACACTAGAATTAATTAATTATGCTTGTTATAGTGTTGTTACATTTATCACATGTTTTAAACATAAGATGTCATGTTTTAAAAAAAATTATTTTATTGAGAGAGGGTAAATGGCATTTTAAAGTTGGTGGAATGTTTATACATTATCTTAAACACACGAGGGTCACAAGTCTCCATATTTACCATAATTTTGCTGAAATATCTTTGTACTTCATGAATTAACTTTTCTATTAAAACATAATTTAATATTAATAACACATATTACTTTAAGGATACACGGGGTGTCTCTAAACTCTCTGATAAGCTCATTTGGGTATTGTTGTTGGTTCATTTAGAATCAAAAATATCGTATTTAAAATGTTCAAAACATCTCCGTTATACTTGATGCCACAATTTTTTTTATTTCTGAGTTTATATTTGAAAACAAATGTACTAGGCTGATATTTTGTATGTGCTTTGTAACATTAACGTGCATTTTAAATAAAATTATTTGTATTCCTGTATATTCCAAAATAGTGACCATTTAAAATGTTATATATTATTTAACTCTTGAACCAATAGTTATATTAAACATTACAAAGAATGATTTTTGTAGGAAATTCAATTACACATCTAATTCTATAGCGGTTTTAAAAATCACTAAACTATAACCTGTTTTTGCTATCACATAAACGGTCTTTTCTTTGTTATTCTTCATCTGATTTTTTAAAACCTTATATCATTAGATGTGTACATGAATTTCTTAAAAAAATATTCTTTGCAATATAATTATTATTGGTTTAAAAGTTATTTAGGATTTAAAACTTTAAATTACCACCATATTAAAACTTTTGATACAGTAAAACATTTGTCTCAATATGTTATAAATAAACATACACCATTTCAGCATAATATATCTTTTAGTTTTTGAGATACAATTTTAAAGGTAAAAAAAGAAAATGGTGGCTGCAAGAATAACGAAGGTGTTTTAGACACTTTAAATATGATATTTGTGATTCTAGGTTAACTGGAAAGAATGACTAAAAAGGTTATCCGAGATTTTAGAGGAATTTTATATATTATATCAGGACGAGTTATTATATTATTTCGTTGGGTATATATCTGGAATAATGTTTATTTTGTTTAACCGTATATTTATCAATTGTTACTATATATGTAAAAGCTGTATGCATATAAATAAAAGTCCCTTATGTAAACTACTTAGTGTATGTTCCACTAAATCTTCATGTATCATACATGAGAGGATCTGAAACGAGCCTTAACTCAATTCCAGTCTCTCTGTCTGGCAGTAATGCACACGCTATTTGTGTTTTACGGGTCGACGCACGTACAGTTTTGAGTGACACTTATTTCTTTATTTATAAAGCAAGAGGGTGGGGGTTATAGGTTGTTTTAAATATACATAATTCATATTTGGGGTGTAAACTGTTTTTATTATGCTTATTGCTTATTTTGTTTTGCTTGTAGTATGGACTGATATACCAATTTCTAACGAGTAATTTTTTATTTTTTATTTTTTTCTTGCCATTATGTTGAGATTAAACAAGCGTCATGTTAAACGTAGGGTTAACAATAGATTAATTATTGAAAAATTATTATAACACGCTAAATAATAACATTAAATTGCAATAACCACTTTTTTAACTCATTTTGATTCAAACTTAATACCGAATCCAGAAAATTATTTACAGGGTTTAACTAAAAAGGTTTCCTGCTTTATACTTTCAGATTTTATGCCTAATTTAAAGCAGATGATGAAGAATTACGTTTTATCGAATTCCGCTCCATTTAGTGTCTGTCGCTATGTGTTTTTACAAAATAAATAATTACTCAGGAACAGTTTGACTTGACTTGGTATTTTGGACAGGTCATTAAACCAATACTAATAAACCTTATAAAAATAGTCATTCATTGTATATAGGCATTACAAAATGGTCATGTAACACATTTAAATAATTATATATTTTTAACCGTTAGGTTCATGAATGTTTTACAATTTTAATAACTTTATTAAATTTTATTACAAATAATATATTTGTGTTAAAATGTTTGTTATAAGTATAGTATTAGTGGGGTTTTGGCAAAAAGAACATTTTACTACAATTATTATACAGCAACTGAATAATACAGTAAAATACATTTGTTTATCAAAACTCCACTAATAATAGACTTACAACAAAAAATAAGACACCAATAGATTTGTAATAGAGGTGCTCTAAAAAGTATTGTTTTTAAACTGACGAGCCTAACCGTTTAGTATTTCGATTTAAAAGTTTTAAACGACCGCCATTTTAAAATTGCTAAAGATAACTTAATGTATATTTATATAATATTTATCAGTGTTAATGTAAAGTACCATTCAACATTCCAAGTCAATCTATATAACCTTTCGTGATTTTTTGTTTTTTTTGTTTTTTGTTTATCACATATAGACATGCCCTAAACAGAGCCGGAGTTCGATAAAATATTATTCTATATTTTCTGCTCTAAATAAGGTGTAGAATCCAAAAGTAAGTAGCCAGGTCACCTTTTTAGTTACACCCAATATATCCGTTATTGTATGCCTAGTAGGCGACTCTTCAAGGACGAATGTAGGACAGGCTGGTCCTGTGTCTACTCGTAAGTGAGAGGAGTCCCTAATCCTCCAGCGGTCCTCCCAAAACACACCGTAGTGTATTATCTGCATAATTTGTTTAATACTGCTCGTATTTTTTATTTAGAAACCATCCTATTAGTATTTATATTATTGCAATATTATAGTTTCCTTATTTATATTATTTTAATTTTCAACGGCAGTGCCAATTTACAATGCTAATATTACATGATTCAGATGACTTACAAAAGCATAATATGTAACACAAAATGATACATTTGAACAACAATTTAAGTTAGTTGGGGAAATAAAGATACAATGTATAAAGAAAATCATACGTACAGTATATGATTGTGGCAGAACGAATAGTAGTAGGCACAATTAACTGCATGTAATATTAATTGTTTAGAAACATTAAATAAATATATTTAGAGACTGCAACACTGATTTAGACAAAAATTACAACTAATAACAGCAACAAATATTTATACATACAGGGTTGGGCAAACGTTTGGAATATATTTA
Source organism: Stictocephala bisonia (assembly GCA_035578905.1). Lineage (NCBI taxonomy): Eukaryota > Metazoa > Arthropoda > Insecta > Hemiptera > Membracidae > Stictocephala > Stictocephala bisonia. The sequence goes on from JAQJVL010000883.1 coordinate 21,921, forward strand.
TTAATTTCAAAACCATTGAAAGAAATGTAATGAAACTTTGCAGTTTTGTACATGTCCTTATACCAAAAGTTAAGACATATTTTACTTGCTTTTCGCATAGCCAGGTGTAGAAAGGAAGTCTTTAACATTTTAAATGTAATTCTACCTCAAGTTATACCTCATTTTAAAGGTCTTTGTTTGTAAAACAGAAGAGTGCCTGTCTGAGGTTAAAAGGATGACCCAGTCAGAAAATTTAGCCTCTAAAAGAATTTAATGTCATAACTAACACTGCTTAAGACAAAGGTAAGATAGTTATTATCTATTGCTTCGTAGAATTATAATTTATTTAACATGAGAAATTATATTTTACAAAAAATAAGTAAAAAATTATTATAAAAACCTAATATTCTTAAACTATTTTAGGGAAACCTACTATCATAAGTGTTTTAATACATTTTTATTTTTTATCTAAGTTAAATAGTTTAGCTATTTTTATAACGTAGTCTTTTGTTAAGATTTTTTACAATCAACAAAATAATCTGCAAAAGGGACCTGAAAATGTTAAATAAATAGCTGTGCAACTGAAAATAATGACATTAAATTCTTTGAATCGTTGTATTTTGTGAATGGGTCATATTTTTTTACCTCAGGTTTGCACTTTTGTACTATACAAATTTACTAGACTACAAATTTACTATACCTTTAAAACTAGACATCACTCGAGGTAAACATTTAAAATTTTTAAAACTTCCTTCATGGGCCACCCCCTGGATGTGCAAAAAACAAGTAAAATATTTCCAAATGTTTGGTATAGGGACATGTACATAACTTAAAAGTTTCATTACATTACTTTCAATAGTTTTGAAATTCATAAATATATTCCAAACTTTTGCTCAACCCTGTATATAATATGACAAGTTATAGGTATAGTCATTTTACATTCTGAATTGAAGTTTTATGTTTATTTTCACTTTAATATAGGTGAACAAGTAAAATCTAGGCATCCAAACTGAAATGCTATAGAATATACAAATATTGTTCACAAAGAAAGATATTTACAAATCCCAGTCCCCAAGCCGAAACAGTTTCTCTCTTTAAGGCTGGGTGTATGTTGTGTCGTATTTCTTCTCGCATCCTGCTTGAATCATTGGATCTTATTTACATGAACTCCAAAGAACGTTCATATCAACTCACTTCCACCTGCATACAAACTAGCCGCTTCACTTACTTTATTATTTTTGTAATGATATAAAATACAGTATCTAGATTTAACTATATTTAGTTAATATACTATTAACTATATTGAAATAATAAATTGTGCAAGCGTTGCATATTATATTTCTATATAATTACTACATTCTTAACCAAATATTATGACAAACTGAATATTAGTTAACTTTAATAAAAATATAATTTATCAATGTTCTCTCTTTACAATATGAAATACATGTATTTCAAACCTAGCAAACTTCTCAACGATAAAAATGTATTTAAAAAAGTTACCAAAATCATTTTTTGAAATTCAACAATACGTTATATGTTTGGAGTATCATCTTTTTATTTAACTTAATGACAGAAATATATATTTGTTTAGGTCATAAAATTGATTCATAACACTATTTAATTAATTACAACTACCATATAAATAATTCTTTTCCGTAAAGTAATTTGTAAAATACATACGTTTGTTGCTTGAGAACTATTACTTAGTATTGGATTGTCCATGACTTCAGATACATATTCTTCGCTTAGAGAAAACCTAAAACAAAAAGACAACATTTTCGCCATTCTCAGGAGTTATTTTCTACTTCAAAAAAAATTGTTTGATCGGCCGTAGCTAAAGGGCTAAGGTGGTGTTTGCGACTCAGAGGTCCGGGTTTGATTCCCAGTGTGACTATGTCAGATTTGATCCCTGTGCCGTTCCCCGGTGTTCAAACGAGTCTATCGAACAGAAACTGGCTTGATAATTGTAGATGGGGGAACTCTGTCTTAATCACGCATCGGTCCCCACTTTAAAGGCACACAAACTCATCATCATGTATTTAGCTACATTCTTATAAACGCTAGACATCTAACATTAGTAAATGATATAATCAATTAAAACCTCCACCATCCAAACACATAACATACAAATTGATACTATCTAGAAAGACTTGTCTTTTATAGAATTAAAAAAACCATAAATCAATATTTCCTATCAGCTATGGTGATTATATGTGGTGTAAACTAGATTCATTATATTGTGCAAGTTTCTCGTTTAAATATTTTTAACAGGACACAACTACACATAGAGTTAATCTTGTTTTATGGAAATGTAGTTGTTTGTTGAGGGTTCTCAAAGGGGCTGTAAATTGGCTTACCTTAAACTTGTGGTTTTTAACTAAACAACGTTGTTGTAACATATACAGCCTGGGGAGAACAGGGGCTTGTTTATATGTGTTTAAACATATTATATTGGGAACATGACACTTTGGAAATCTTCAAATAATAAAAAAAATCAAGCATTATACTAAAGTAGTCGATTTTAATAATTCCTTAATTAATTGTTACAATAAATAATATATATTAAGTATTTATTTTAATGAAATTTATTGAATTTAGATAATTTTTATAGCATGTATGTCAAAGAAGGATTCACAAAAGTAAATTAAGACTAATGCTAGTTTCTTTACATTGTACGTAAGGAATTAGTAACATTCCAAAGACAAAAAAGGTCACTTTCATGTTTTCAGAATAATTTCCTAATGGGTAGTGGTATATATATTATAACTGATTTACATATTAATACATCTATTATAATAATTACTAAACTTATCCCTGGGGATTTTGGGGAGAATAAGATAGGGACTGACAAAGAGCTGGACCTGCCATCTGCACGGCAAACTACAGAAATATCAAACTACTCGACTCACATTCAGTGCTTTTATGGAATCGACCTCTGTTTCTTTCTTATATGTTATATTTCTACGCAAATAATATGTGTGCTACCTCAGCATTAACCTGATTGAATGTTAAATATTTCCAGTAAATTCGCAACATTTTATGAGGTCGTATATACGTCGTATTGCTTTCAAAGCCAGCAACCAAACTAATAGGAGGAGGAATATAAGTAACATTTCTATTCATACCAATAAATAATATCTAGATAAAGTCTACAATAAAAATTACTAGTGTAACCATTAAAAGCCAGCTTCTCCGATTAAATAAAGACCACGTATTCCCCACTGAAAAAAAAACACGACTGGCTATGTGTCGTAATTAAGAAGATCATATATATGGGGGTGAGTAAGAGGGGTGAATCAGGGTAGTGAATTTAGATTAACAAATGTGAATTTAGATGCTCGTTAGAGGGACAGAGAAAGAGAGAGAGAGAGAGAGAGAGAGAGAGAGAGAGAGAGAGAGAGAGAGAGAGAGAGAGAGAGAGAGAGAGAGAGAGAGAGAGAGAGAGAGAGAGAGAGAGAGAGAGAGAGAGAGAGAGAGAGAGAGAGAGAGAGAGAGAGAGAGAGAGAGAGAGAGAGAGAGAGAGAGAGAGAGAGAGAGAGAGAGAGAGAGAGAGAGAGAGAGAGAGAGAGAGAGAGAGAGAGAGAGAGAGAGAGAGAGAGAGAGAGAGAGAGAGAGAGAGAGAGAGAGAGAGAGAGAGAGAGAGAGAGAGAGAGAGAGAGAGAGAGAGAGAGAGAGAGAGAGAGAGAGAGAGAGAGAGAGAGAGATTAAATAGCCAGGGTTAATAAGGGACCTTCAGCTTGAAGTGGAATCCTAACCATGTATTGTTGTCTTACTTTCAGCTATTCATTATTTAATATCATTTAAATATTCTTTGTCAGTTCATTACTATTCACTAGGATGCCAATTGCAGATATAAGGGTAAATATGATAAGTGAATAAGAGTGGTGAATTTATAGTAATTAGTGTAGTTATTATTACTAACTAAGGTCAGCTGTCCCTTAGGAAGAAAAATTCACTAATAGCCCAATATATAGTGCTACTAAAGGCCCTACATCTTTACGTAAAATCTAAAAAAATGTAGTGTTTATCTGATTTTCAGCTAATTGACAAGCCAGATACCTAGTTTCCAGCCATACACAGCATTGGGGCTCTGACCGCCCAATATTGACACCCCAGACTTCTCGAGTAATGTCCACGTGTAAGGAGAACATTGACCGGACACTGTCTCAGTATTAAGAAGACCGACTATAGATCCTATCTCCTACAATCTCCAAAACATTTTCTCTCCAAGTAGTTGGCTACAGCACTGCACTATTAGTGCCTACAAGTACACAGTGGATTAGTAAATACAAAGTGGGCTGTCTAGTTATCAAACAAAAACTTCAAATCTGGACTATTCACTTTTAAATTTTAAATCTCTAACTAAATATAATGACCATGCTATCTATTATTGGTATTCAAAAAAATTAAAATCACAAAAAAATTTATACGATTTTTATTTAAAACTGTATTTTTTTATTTAAATAAAACCTTTTATTAACTTGTATTCAAACATACGATACAGTAACGTTGTAAAATCTATAAAAGTTTAACATTAAACAAGTAAATTATGCTTGAATTGTCAACAATCATGTTAAAAGAATGGTATTATAATGTCTACTATTAACACACTTTGTTTCTAACCATATTTACATTTAGTTAAATGACATAAATCGTAGTTTATTTCATTGCATGTTGTAAAGACCCTTATAAGATGAAACATCTTAATTCAGGCTGAACATTTGTTTGATGTATATTTACTGCTAAACATATTCTTATGGACGAATATTTTTAATATTTGCATTTATAAATCTGCACACTCATTGCACACAATAACTTAATAAAACAAGATTCATTTAAAATAAAGTGAATGTAATATGAACCCGTATTCTGTGTTTCTACTGGTCATGTATTTTACATGAGCCTGCTTTAGAGCTCATGTTTTCCTAGATCAAAGTTTATTATCACATTTGGTGTTGTATTAAAAGAAGATTACTTATCCTTTACTCATTTGTTTTTCAGTTGCTGGATAAAATATTATATTTATTTTTGATTAATATTGTTTTATAAGCCTAATGTAACAAATAATCTGATTCTTATTATAATAATAAAATAAAAACTACCTATTATTTATTTATAACTTTAAGGTATATTTAAAGGGTTTATCATTAGACTAAAAGTGAAATGGGATAATTTAGTCATGTGAAGAACCACTATTATATACTTAGGGCGGGTAGAAAGTGACCTGCGTATTATATTTTGCATTTATAGGGATTCATCAGCGGAGGGGAAACAATCTACTGCTCATATAGGGCGTGACTAACTTCAACCTTGTTGTGTTCAACTTTAGCTACAACAGTGTTAAGCTAAAAAAAAAAAAAAAAAAAAAAAAAAAAAAAAAAAAAAAAAAAAAAAAAAAACTTTAAAGAACTATACAAGTTTGCTTAATTTGTATTATGGAATATATTATTGTAGGCTAATTGTGTTTTTGTTATTTTTAATAAATGTTATTTTAATTATTATCGAGTTCTGAATAGCACCAGCACATGGCCTACCGTTATCCTACTTTGCCATCAGAGGTTTTAAAGGGAATTACACAGTGAGGGAAGAGTATTTCTCTATTTCACTTCCACCACTAAGTGTATCTCCTTCACATCAGTGCTTTCAATAGGCCACATTCTAAGCAGTCTATCTATATTTATAATACAATGCTCCTAGAAATTGTGTTTTGTTGCAATTTACCTGTTTTGTTTCCACGATAGTATCTTCATTTGAATCCGTCCCGAATTTAAATTAATATCGATAGATATTTTGGCGATAAACCAAATATTAACGGAATAAGACAATATTTTGTTATTTAACTTGACGGAATCGATAGATTAATTCATGTTAAGGGACGTATATGGTTACAATTAAATAAGAATTAAATTTTTCGGAAAAAATAGTCATTATTAACGGGAAAAATAATCATAGATTGAATCTCTGTCAAGTAATATATGCAATAGAAACTATGAAGTCATATATTCAAATATCCAGATGTAAAATCTTACATAGGTTATAATATATCAGAGGTTATGGTACCTGTTAAACGTGCAGAAACCACAATATCCTGTCCCATTAAACTGGTGCTTAGGATACTGTGATACACTAGCTGGCATGTCTGTTATACCAAGGTTTATCTTACAATAGTAAAGCATTGATGAGGCCATTTTAAATTACTTTCTGTACTTTAGAATACTTTCTTTGTGGCTGCATTTATTATAATAACTAAAAACATGTATTGTTTGATTATTTTTTTTTTTCATATTTTACTTATCTTCAAAATGAAATCTGCTGATATTATTCTTAACCTAATGTAAGTGTTAAAAAAATCGCAATTGTAATATATTACTTTCCTGTTTTTTTAGAATGATTAAACCTGAACATTTAGGATGTAGTATATTAACGAGTCAAGAATAAAATAGTTGTAAAAATTACTAATTTATAATAAGATTTATTCTAATGAGGCTTCTGTTAAATATATTGGTGGAAAAAAGTTAAATGACAAATAGTACAATTAAATCAACGTATGGTTACTGAACTTTATGTTATAGTTTAGGTGTTAAATTACGTGGTTCGGATTCTACGTAAATATTTATATAACAATCAACATGAAATAGTAATAAGAACTACACTCGTTCATCTCCAATCAGCCTGGAAGTAATTCGTCTGCATTTTCCCATATCTCTTCGATCGGTCTGAGATGCCTTATTGATCAATAAAACATAATTAATAATAATAATGGTAATAATACATGTATTGGTGACGGTGAAATGTATACTTACTGCGGGTTATAGGTTATTTACATTGTAACAAGTTAATAATAAAAGTTTGGTAATCAGTTCTTTAAAATTTATAGTTCGTTGAAATGTTTAGTGAATAATTTTCAAGAATGACAATATTTAAAAATGTTGAACGAACATTCTGTACAAAGTTAAACTAACGAGAATATTAAATCCATTGTTAGCAAACATGGAAATATATGTATACATCTACATAAATATCACTGATACAGATAATTATAAAAATAATTCAGTACCCGTTTAAAATTCAGGACATTCATGTTAATGAATAAATAACCAGCTAGAAATATTGGTATTGAATGATACGACTGGTCGCTTGATTAGCTGTCACCGGAATATTCCAGAGATGACCATACCAGTATGTGGCAGACTTGTATGCCCAGAATGAGGTTCATGCATATTTCATGACCTGACAAAATCTGCCAAATACCTTTATTTAAGTTACACGCTGAAACACAATGAAAAGAAATCAATTTACAAAACTGCCTCAGTTATGTTTCCCCAGTAACTAATTAAATTAGTTTCGTCTGAATTGTATAAATATCCTTTTGCTGTACCATAAAATAATTATAAAGTCGCCTTGTAATTTAGAATTATAAACTTTATAGTAATTTAAATCAGTGAAAATATTTAAAACCATTAATATTGTAAACACATATGCCAATGGAAAACCCTAAAATGGTTTTTGCCTTGATAAATAAATTCTGCTAAAATGATGGCTTTAATATATGTTACCAATTGGAAGATATAAAGAATTCCAATCAATTAATTTGATAGAATTTATTTTAATAACAGGTCAATTCTTAAGGTAATTCTTAATATATATATATATATATATATATATATATATATATATATATATATATATATATAATTTACATATAGTAAAGGACTCATTATTCGAGTAAAATAAAATGTTTATTTCGTTGTATTTTTCAGTATAAAAAAGCGTAAACTAACGATAGTAGCTTCGCTATTGAAAAGCATTACTAAAATAAATTAAATTTCACTGAAATATTGAGTCCTTTAGTATATTTAAGACAAGTTACCTTGTAATTGATTACCTATTCAGTCATAGTATAGTTTACAATTAGTAACTCCAACCTCATGTTTATCAGTAAATCTTACATATACTACACAACATATACTAATGCATATGAACATAATATACTTTTACAGAGAATTTATATTATTTTGTATTTATAACAAATTATGTCCGTTCATTACAGTATGTCATTCTTCGTAATGGGGAAATATTATAATCATTAACAAAAATATTAGCTTCTCATCACTAAAAACTTTTTTGGAATATACTTCGATTTAATTTTTAAAATCATTTTCAATCCCTTCTTCAAAAATCAACAAACATAAAATTAATATGTAAATAAATACAGATAGTAATTTTTTGTTTAATTATAAATAGTAAACATATGTTTTTAAATAGGTATTTGATAAACAAATATAGTATATAGTTCAAATGTGTATCATTTAGTTGTCATTGAACATTGTTTTTGATGTGTTAATACTTTTTCTGATTTTGTTCTTTATTATAAGTGTGTACACAGAATTTAGTTTTGCGCTTGCTTGTAAAATACTATTTTTCTGAATTAGCAAACAAGCAGCTTCTTTTATATTTCTTCTTTTCCGATTACTTTATTTAAAAATTATGCTTGAGTTTGACCATACTACATTTGTCCAGCATTTAAAACGAGTTCACTAACAGAGACAAATAGTATTTTACAACCAAACGCAAAACTAAATTCTGTGTACATACCTATAATAAAGATCAAAATTAAAAAAGTATTAACACACCAAAAACAATTTTTAATGATAACTAAATCATATACATTTGAACTATATACTATATTTTTTATCAATACCTATTTAAAAATATATATTTTCATTTATAATTTTTGTATATTATTAGTTGACAATCTATAATTATTTAAATAGTAATTTTACGTTTGTTGAGTTTTGAAGTTGGCACTGGTGGCGCAGTGTTGTAACGCAGCTACATGGGGACAAAGTGTCGTGGAGATTGTAGGCAATAGGTTCTATACAGGGTCCTCTTAATACTGACATGGCGTCCGCTTGGTGGTTGCTATCGGCGTGGACACTACTAGAGAAGTCTGGAGTGTCCATGTTGGGTGGTAATCATTGTGCGGATGTTGTGTGGGGGAGATAACTGAGTATCAGGATTGTCAATTAGCTGAAAATCAGACCAGCACTACGTGGTTCGGATTCCACATAAAGCTGTAGGTCCCTTAGTTGCCCTGGCTGTTGGGCTATTATTAAATTGCCCTTTCTTCGAAACAGTTGAACTCAGTTAGTAACCAGACTACACTCATCCACACTCATCCTACACTCATAAAAAAAAGCCATTCATATTCGCCTTAAAATACGCACAACGTTGTGTCGGCGTCTCATATGTAAGAATGTAAGAAGAAGGGATTGAAAATCATTTTAGAAATTAAATTGAAATATATCCAAAAAAGTTGTATTATTTAGTGATGAGACGCTAATTTAATGTTAATGCTTATAAATATTGTCCAGTCACTCGTACAACACTGGATTAACGTGCGTATAAATAATGTCCAGTCACTCGGACAACACTGGATTAACGTGCGTATAAATAATGTCCAGTCACTCGGACAACACTGGATTAACGTGCATATAAATAATGTCCAGTCACTCGTACAACACTGGATTAACGTGCGTATAAATAATTTCCAGTCACTCGTACAACACTGGATTAACGTGCGTATAAATAATGTCCAGTCACTCGTACAACACTGGATTAACGTGCGTATAAATAATGTCCAGTCACTCGTACATCACTGGATTAACGTGCGTATAAATAATGTCCAGTCACTCGTACAACACTTGATTAACATGCGTATAAAAAATATCTCAACAACTTAACAGTCGAACATTTCCTAAAAATAATATATCGTGTTTATTTTACCCCGGTAATTTTAAAATAAAATCACGACAACAGATATTTAAAAACGTATTAAAATCATGACGCAAGTATATCAGATATAACGGTACTGTAAACCAAGTTCAAATGTGTGGTTTATGTTTATGGGCCAATAAAACGGTGTGGTCAATAAAAGGTTATAATGTTTTGTTTTTGCAACTGAACAGCGTGAGACGGTTAATTACAGTATTCAGACTTTATAAATGTTGAGCCGTATTGCTGGTTCCTCGTTTTAATTACTAAATTAAAGTCGTTAAATGCTAATGCTTGTTTATTTGATTTTAAAAATTTCGTGTTACTTAACAAGTTTTAATTATTTTAGTTTTTATATGCCAGAATCATGTGAAATTAAATAAACTATTAAAATATTTCTAAATATGTTCAATTCTAAAAGTAAATTATCGGTATCCATGATATTTCTTGAGTTACGAGAATGATAAGATACGGTATCTTGATTATATCCATCTCACAGGTTAAGATACAACGATGATGGGAAAAGCATCAGGAATGTAAACTGTAAAACTCCACTAGAAACAGATTTTAAAATAATCCTTTATGTTATTAGAACTATATTACCGTAGCAATAGGCGAACAATAATTGAAAAAAGTAAACACATATACTAATTAAAAACAATAATAATTATTTTTGCCATTAGTTATAATAACTTTACAGTACAACGAACCAATAAATTTTACGCATTGGCAAATTTTAATTTAAAGAAAGGCAGCAGTGGCAAGAGGCGACTCAGGAGACCGTTACCAGCTTCGTCTACTCTTTTTATAATTTACTCCCTAGCCTCCCTGCCGTATGTATGTAATACAGACACGTAAGCTTCTCTATTTGACGTCACGTCTTCTAAAATTCTAATTAATAATCTTCTTTCTGTGTTCAAATAGATCAGGTACACTCTTGTGCAATGTATGAACGAAATAATTAAAATGATTTTGGAAATGTTTGTAACTAGTTTACTCTACAAGACTATAGGCCTTTGACTGGGCCAGTGGGAAGATGTTCTAGTCAAAGGCGCATGCGTAGTGCACTACCATGCTGACATGAATCCAAGCAGCCACTTCTTCACATGACAATCTAAGAAGTAGTGGACGAACAAGAATGAAAGCCAATGTATCTCAAGAACAGCAAGTGACAATTACTACCATTTACATTATTTAACTGAGGTGACTCAGGCATAGATATTGACGGGGATGACACTTAAAGCGTGCCGGGATGTCCCCTAGTACGACATAAATGGCGAGTTCCTTATTGAAAAATAACAACGGTGACAGACATGAGGTTGTGTCAATATTTTGTTAAATTGGAAATGGCAGGTGAACACGTTGACAACATACAACGCTCCTCTCCAGACTGTTACAGATCCAAAAGTAACCGTTCTCGAAGAGAGTATTACAAGATAATATAACTGCTGTTATATTACACTATTACAACATCGACACTACGGGCGCAGTCCTCGAACCCTGCTACTTGGGGAAAAAGTGCTGTGGATATTGTAGTTATGATCTAAATTCGTCTTATACTCAGTTATAGTCAGATTCTAGTTATACTCAGTTAAATTTCCTACACAATATTCGGATACCACAATACTGGATTCAATACTGGATACCACCCAACAGCTTTCTTAGCTGAATCAAGTTTGAGGGTTTCAACTTTCTGGATTGCCTGAGTCCTTTTTTAAATTTATTTGTCAATAACCTATTTCACTCTACTAAAAGAATATTTGTAATTGTAAAATATCCCTTAAGTATTATAATACGTTTTTATGTTTGAAAACTCATAATTTTCTCTCATTAACTGTTTCACAAATTTTGCATAATTGAATATATTCGTACTATAGAAAGAAATATTACAAATTATTTTTACTTTATGGCGAAATAATTTTACAATGAAAATAATTAATAAATTTAATTCATGCATATTATGATAAAAAATGCTAAAAACTTTACATAATTATATATTGTATTGTATATTTTAAATTCCACTTAGTATATGTCATACAATTGCAAATATTTGTATAAACAATACACAAGCTGTTGATTGGATTTGGAGTAACCAAAAATGTATATTTTCCTTTTAAAATAATCATTGATAGTACAATAATTATCGAACAATGTTATTGGTAGTTTACGTGCATCTAACTGGCAGTAATTTGGATAGCTCTTACCAGTACAATGTAAACAATAAACATTGTTTTTTGTAAACATTCAAGTGTTGAATGGTACTGGTTTATTACATGAATTATTTGCATTTCCAGCAAAAACATTCCCTCTTACGACCGGCAGAGTTAAACACGATTGATTTACAGAAATAAAAGCTTCTCTCAGAGGAAGTGATGCTCCAGTATCCTTTACATTAATTTATATACCTCGAATATACAACACATTTTTTATAATAAAAAAGCCAATCCCATTTTTAACCTTACTCTCACCCATTACCAATAAAACTATTGAATCGTGCAAGGAATATTTTATACATAGTAGTGTGGAAAACCAGAATAGAAAAAAATGAATAATACTGATAAAAACTAACGGTCAAGACTGTGATTTTTACTTGCACTATTTCGAACTCAGGTACAATGTTCTTGACGACTGGGCTTACTAGCAACAGTTGCGAAAACAAATTTGCTTTTCTAAAGCATATGGTATATATTAAAATAAAATAAAATATAGGTCAAATAACTCCATTATATAAAGTATTTGATGTATTACACCCATGTAAAAAACAAATAATAGTACTAAAAAAGTCTGTAGAATTAATTAGTTTCAAGTAAAAAATTAATGAAACTTTTTTTTTTTTTTTTGAGATGTAAAAAAAGCTGCATGCACTGTATTCTCAGCAACACGTACAAGAACACGTTATATTATAGTGGGAGACACGTATGTATGGTTTAGTTTAGTAATAGAAATTGATTGAATTATTTTTTTCTCTCCACATAAACAGACCTTACGTAAATTAAAAAAAATCCCTAATCTGCAAATCGAAAGCTTTTTAAAGACATTTAAGCTTTTTTGTAAGTACAAGGGTGATCAATAGTGTAGTGGGATTAAATATTATGCCCCTGTGTTTTTCTGATACTTACTCTTATAATATACTTTACGAAAATGGTTTTAGAATATAACTTTAAGGTTCGAAATATTTTTCTAATATAATAAATGTGTAATACTAACATTATTATCAAAATAATCATTAAATTATTTAATATAACTATAATGAGACATTGACTAATGGTAAAAAAATAATAATAATACGTACATCGATTATAAAATTAACGAAAATAACCAGTACCAATATAAAAAAGAAAACCTTTGTCATCGGTTTACTATATTATGTTAAATAAAACTACTGTGCTCGGGGACTTACTTGTTTGGTGGAACTTGTGTCTTGGGAACTGCACCATGTGGGTTCGTACTTAAATTGGAGTAAACATTGACCTCCTTTTTCCTGAATATTTTGTTGACAGTCTTATGTGTGTTTCTGTACATTTGTTGTTGTTTGTAAAATCGTTTTGTCTGAAAAACGAACAATGAAATTATTATGTCACTCGTGCAGTTTTATATTACTTTATATGTAGTTATACGATATATACATATATAAATACACCATACATTTATTTTAATACATTTAAATTAAATCCGTTACTAGCGTAATATAATAATCGTTATCAATGAACTTTTAAGATTTCTATGGGTTCCTATGGGATTATTGAATGGACTCTATATCAATTTACCAATATTTGGTCCCAGTAGGATATTAGGATTACCTATGTGAGAATATAGAGACATTTCATTTTTTTTTTTTTTAATATAATTCGATTTGCATGTTTCTGATTTATGTTTCTATGTTCCCAATTTATACAAGTCTATAGGTGTACTAGTCACACACAACAACAAAAACGATTTGTACAAGTTTTGTTAAGAGCTATCACTTCTATAATTTTTCATCTTTTGTTTCTAAGAGCGAGAATTTTAAGTTAGGAAATGGATACTAAAAAATGTAAAAGAACATACATAATAATAAATATGGTGTAAGCAGGGTTCAGAGAGCATTCATGGTATAATTTTACCAACCATGAGTGATCAGTTAACTTGATACAAAATATCATAATTAATTTTATTTATAATTGAAAACTTTACTTTTTACCTTCGACAAATACATGCTGTTAACATGCAACTATTTGTTAACACTGTATTTTTTTCCATAATTATATATATATATATATATATATATATATATATACTAAACTAAAGCAGCTGGTGAACTCCCATGACGCAAAAACAGTATAAAATGTTCCAAGGAAGATCGTTGAATAATTAATGCAGTCAGCTGTTTTACGAGCCTTGTTTGGTTTTAGAGTGCACACTAGTTAATTGTATGAATAATTTAAGCGTACTTTCAACTGTTAAACATTTATAGATTACTTTAGCATTTGGATTGAACAGCAAATAAAATTAAATCGATTATTGTTCGTTGACAATTAAGCGTTATGTGGAACATAGTCAATCAGTATTTGTATAAGGTCTAAAAAGATAAAAAAATACAACCATCTATATATATATATATATATATATATATATATATATATATATATATATATATATATATATATATATATATATATATATATATAAGAACATCATTATATATATTCAAACAATTTCCAGTACAGAATATACCTACATTACTGATATTTGAAGTACTTTTAATAATATTCCTTTTAAAATGTTTATTTATTATGTTATGAATATTGTTACTATAAAAAATTGGTATGCTATTGATACGAAAATTAGTTAGACATATTTTATTTAAAGTCCGTCTTTAATATCAAATCCAAAAGGAAACAATTTTATTTTTTTAAGAAAGATACATTTCATAATATTTCATAGCTATAAATTAAATATTAGTTTTATATATTATACTTGTTCTTGTATTATTTTAATGTGTTTAGTTAATTTGAAGCCAAAAGTTGAGAAGAAGTAAAACTCATAAGTGTTAGTAATTAAGTGTTTTGTTAAATATCTCAAGAAAGACACTAAGTTTCCTAAATTAGTTCTTATTTTTACTTAGGATGATTTTAAGTTAGAAGGTGTAGTGGTTGAAACAGTTTTATTTTTAACTGTAGATATACAAAATAACAACTATCAATATTAGTTGTTTTATGCTTTGATATGGCTAAAAGACTTTAGTGGTAAAGAATTAATATAACAAACTAATACGACAAAGTACACAGCTTTGCTTGTTGTACACTCACTGTGGTAAGTCAGAGTTCAAGCAGGGTGGGTGTCACATATGGGAACGCTTACCATATCTGTACCCCTTTGCATGTGACAGGTTATGTTCTCAGTTGGCTTAGTGCCGGCATGGCTGCCATCGATGTAGCCATAACTAGAGGAGTCTGGGTTGTGCGTGTTGGGTGGCAGTCAGGGTCAGGACTTTTGTAGGGAAGAGAAGACATATTAGCTGAAAATCTGACCAATACTAAACAGTCTGGATTCCTCGTAAAACTGTAGGTTCGTAAATCTTAACAGTTTATCTTAGTTGGTAACAGGACTAGACTGATCATACTCAATCATCTACACTTATGTGTCCGTTCATATTCACCCTAAAATACGCACAAGCTTCATCGGCGTCTCATATCTGAAGATGTCCTGAGCTGTAGATACATAAACTGTGCGCAGTGCCTGCCTGTTGTGACTTTGGTCTATTTTAATTGATTTCAATTGTATATTAGTAGCTAATTTAAAAACACATGTAAGGGGAAACAGCAACATAAAAAACCTGTGTTAAAATGACGCTGGCATATATATTTTTCAGGGTAAGGGAAATATTTGGCTTGTTGATGGAGATAACTTACATTGTTAAGGTGCTGTGCTTCTTAAATCTAGGTAAATATCTTGTATAAGTTATTCAATTTTCAATAAAAACCAATAAATTTTACTTTCAACTAGGCCTTTCGTTAGGAAATCCTAACACAACAAAATGTCTTGTGTTAGGATTCCTAACTTTTACGTTTGATCACGCATTTATTATAACATGCATACTTTTTAAAATATGAATTAATTGATCAATTAATATCACTCAATCCAAAATGTGTATAGATGATTCATTATTTACCTTCAGATGAACTTAACGGCTAATTTGTTTTGATATTCATGGGTCATTACAGTTATTACTCCTAAAAAGAATAATAATTTTTAGGTTAAGATCACAAAACTCTCTGAAATTATTTATGTCAGCCCAACATTTACGAGCCGTTACCCTCGCTTTCACCTACACTATTTATTATGTCTTTCTTAAAAAATATTTTCGTCTAAACTTTTTTACTACCGGTATTAAGCTACTAAACTTTAACATCTTGTGTTAAATAAAACTAGTCAATATAATATGGTGGTTCCAAATTATTTATTTATTATATTTTTAGAACAATTTAAAAGATAATTAAAATGAATTGCTACTAAACGAAATAAATATTGAACTTTTATTAGTATTTTTTGTTTGCTTGTAGTATTACCCTTAATGCTTTACTCCTACAATAGTTATCCCATCTAACAGGAAAATGTGCCTATAATGTTGTCAGTTAGTGAGTTGTGCTATCACAGCTGGTTTAAACTGCATTACATTTACACGGGACTAGCCTACACTAGCACTCGAAAATGGAGAACAAAACTGATATTTTGAGACTTAAAATTTATCATTGGATGGGAAACCTATTAATTACTCATTTATTTTAATGTCTTAAGTATGTAACTAAATAATGAACTTTAGTTCGTTACAATTTTTGAGCTATTTTGAAAATATATGTATAGTTATTTCTCTCAGGCCTTGTCAACAATAATTATCTTTTTCTCTAAAAATAAATATCAAACTATTTAAAAGATACATAACTTGGGTTTGGGGTTAAAAGATACATAAAAGATACATAACTACATAACACACATCTTGGGATACAATACAAATACACGATATTCTGAAAAACGAAATTAACATTAGTTTACAGAATAATGTGTTTCATATTTTATGAATTTATCTTCAGTGTTGAACGGATAATATTTATATGGTCCAAAAACACAACATAAAGGAACTCATTCAAGATAAGTTCTGTATTTGATATAGGTAGTGGCAATATTAATAAATAAAAAAAAAAAAAAAAAAAAAAAAAAAAAAAAAAAACACACTCATTATTCACTATGTATTTTAAGAATTTTAACACAAGATAATGGACTTTTACAAATTGTTTAACGATGAACTGAAATAATACGGGAAAATTAAGTAAACCAAAAGTAAAATATAATTTAACATTGAAAAATACTATCAAAAAGGATGAAAGCTCGAACCAAAGAAACTTAATTAAATAACTACTTCAACAAGTTCCAGTTAGGAGATAATTATTGACTTGCACCCTGTTGTTGTTTTTATTTGTAGCTAATCATATTGTAAAGCAGATCCCTATAGTAAACTACAATCTCGTTTGCAAAGAAATTGTCAAACTCTGTCACTAAAACAGTTAATATCAAGAGCTTTACATTTTAAGATAGTTATGTAACAATATTTACAAACGTACAACTAATATTGTAGTTTTATCAAAAAATTACAAGATTTAATTTTTATAAATATAAAGGTAAAAATTATATTTATTTTCAAATATATCGTTAACAACTTTATTAATCTTTTAATAACATGATGATTATATGTTTTTGAATTTGATACATAAACTGTTTTCTAATAATTAACATTATAAATATTTCAATTAAATTTAAAACTTATATAACACACACATAAATGAAGAATTTAGTTCCCAATACCAATACCAACTTGATCTTGATTTTATTGTAGTAAAATTATTTTAGATTTCTCTCACATTGTAAAAATACACATGATTAAATTATTTAAGCATATTGTCGGTGATTACTGTGTGCTCTATGCATGTTCATATATGCAGACGGAGGAGACACGCTTAAAATTAATTTATGTGCATTTAATTTATCACTAATTAATAATACAGTGCATACTATTTCATACATTACACATTTATGTCATTAGTATATAGAGAACCTCTCAAGTATGTTGGTAACTCACATTTTTTCAAAAGAAATTTCAGTTCTATATTTTGTTTTACTGACAAACACATTTATTAAACTAATCCGTGTATTTATATAGTAACAGGGGAGAACCAAGAAGCACATATTGTAATTTAAATATCTAAAATCCAACCGTTACTGCAGATGTATGATTTATAATTCAGTTAATATGTTACTAGCTCGCAATTTGGTTCAGTTAGGTTTCAGCTAACTACAAGACTGACTGACAGTCTTGACAGCATCTCAGTTGGTACATTATCTTGATTATGATAGGAACTAAATAAGTTATATTCACTTCAGCTCTTTAAGGGATCACCACTCACTAAATACATGATCATTGTATCCATGTACTTATTACGTAATTTTTCATCTTTGTTTTCTTTATTATTAAAAAAAAATACATTTCTCAAAACAACAACTTTGTTCCTAAATATACTGAAGAGACACTATAAAACTTTTGCAGGAATCATCATTATATTTTCCGTTTTTCATGAGAATAGTTAAACATATAACCGATCCCTACACCATTTCCACTGATTCTCCCACTGGATTGGGAGACACCTGCCAATGGATGTCCCATATGTGTCCAAAACAGCCCTTGAGACCTCACAAATGGTGCTGATCGATTAGTTTTATGACAAATGTAAGCATTATATGCTTCCTTCAATATACCGATAAACCGGAAACAAGCACTGATGAAAAATTCTTCGTTGTGAAGTATATTTGCTCATTAGTTCCTTAATCATACAGTTTGAAAAATCGTGAAAATATTGGCTCTCTGGATTAACAAGTGTTAACAAGAATTATTAAACCAATAGTCTTCACTTAACCTAGTAGGCAATATTTACTCATATAGACATTGTCTACTTTGTATATTTATCTAATTTGTATATTTCTATACTTTGTATATCTATCTACTTTGTATTCAATGATTAAAACATCAATATTATGTTCATGCATGTTTGTATTTATTTTTCTTTTGCTGTTTTTTTCAGGCTTTCATAAATTTTTGGCAATATTTGCAGCCCATGCGTGACTGTAAGATGTCAACATATAATATCATTATTTAAATATCAATTCTATGGTGACTCATAGACTAAATGTTCAACTATTACACATTAAAAAGTGCAAATTTAAAAATTAAAAAAATTCCCGATAAAATATATTTTTTGTCAACCTTTGCTCAAATTTTAGAGCATATGCGCGACCGGAAGATAACAAACCAATATTTTCAATATTTTTACCCCTTTTTGTTCTTACAATTTAGCAACCTTTCCGAGGTATTACAACTCAAAAAAAGTATTGATTTTTTTGACACACCCTATTAAACATTCGTACTTTTGGTGAAATCAGCTGTGATATACTAAATATTCCCTTAGATTCGGTTACAAGCTAGTGTGTGTTTAAAGTAATGGTTTTTTTTAAAAACATCTATTGTGTACAAGAAAAATCGTCGTGATTAATATCTTGGTCATCGTTTACAAGAAAAATCGTCATGATTAATATCTTGGTCAAAAACATTCTACAGCCACCGATTGCATAAAATGAGAATTTTGGAAACATTTTATACTTAAAATAAACTGCCACTGTTCATATAGGTATATTAACTACCCCATAAGCATTTTCGTATATTGCGTAATGTAAATTACGATATTCATTATTATTACACGTAAAATGAGATGGGAATTCATTAATATTGTATATAAAGCCGTGCTATATTATATTAGACAAGATAAAACGAAAGTATTATGTAACAGATCACTCGCCCTTGGGTAGCAGGCCTCAAAACCCATTTACGGGTCTATGTTATTAATCAAACATACAAAGTAATGATTCGTTTCACGTTGATGTAACTTATGTTATTTCAAACCATGGCAAGATATTCTATTACAACTTTTACTTTAAGTATCAAGCTAAATATGTTACAACTCTCGGATATTAACTACAGACTACCATGGTTAGCTGGTAGGAATGGATGGCCACCAATATGGAGTGGTAATGACTAAGGACTTAATTCCTAGAGCTATCATAGATCAAGTAGATTAAGAACTGTACAAAACAAACGATATATATCAGGGTAGGGAGACCATAGCATATAACTTGTAAGCCTTCATCAAATAAATTATTTATTAGCAAAATAGAGTGGAATATTTGAATTTAATCTGTTTAAAGCCATTTTGAAAATTTTAGCTAGAAAATACGATAAAGTCCATTTTTGTTTTAAACTGTTAGACTATGAAGTCTGGAGTTTAATGAAGGTGGGCCTTTGTGGGGAGCACTTGGAAAACAAAAGAGGGAGTTGTAAGGACAAGACAAAGCAACACTCCGCACGTTCCAGAGTACAACAAAAGCACCGTCTGAACAAAGCTATTTTGTACCTGGGTATACAATATAGATCTCTCCACAATGAAACCGTACGTTGATGGTTGGGCGAAGGCCAACACCACTGTAAGTGTGTGGGTGGGATGGTCAATGCCACTGTATGGTTATGGGTGGGTGGGTCAATACTATTGCACAAGTATGAGTGGATCAATATTATGGTACGAGTATAATGATTGGGTGGGTGTTCGTTGCAGTACGTAAATGGTTGGGTGGATGGATGAGTTTAAAAGCAGAGACGATATTTTTGTTACTGTCTTGAACCATTTATAAAGTTAATATGTGTAAATAAAACAGTTCTAAATAAACTTGTGTGAGATAAAA
Source organism: Stictocephala bisonia (assembly GCA_035578905.1). NCBI lineage: Eukaryota > Metazoa > Arthropoda > Insecta > Hemiptera > Membracidae > Stictocephala > Stictocephala bisonia. The sequence goes on from JAQJVL010000883.1 coordinate 42,495, forward strand.
AAAATTAATTACTGTTCTCAAACACATCTTGAAAAATAATAAACGTTGGCTTTGTAAATAAATGTTGGAGTTGGACTGACGTGTAAATGTTTACTTGGTTTTCTCATATCTCTGTACTGTATAAGCAAGCGGCTCTTTTAGTTGAAACATATCTAACATATTTAATTGTATAAAAATATATAATTAACAAAGAATTCAAATTTCCATATTTTAGATTCAATAAAAATATATATTTAATTTTAATGATGGTATAACAATTGTATTTCAATGTTTAATTGCACATTAACCTTAATCGAAATTTGTCAAATAACTTGATATAAATTGGTTTGTATATAAAAAAACCACACTGTTTTACAATTATAAAACTTTAGAAGGTAATTTTAGGTTATATTTACATTTGTATGCAAGTAGACGATGTGTGTTAAACAATTTATAAACATTGTAAACAATTGACAAATTATTACGTCTTTAATTAAATGTATTTAAAATTTCATTTAAGATAAAAATATATCATATACCTCTTTTGTATTTCCTGTACATTAACTGTACTAATTTTCATGAAATAATAACAGGAGACATTATTTCATATGTATAAAATATGATACGTTATTATGTCCTATAATCATATTTTACCTATAAGAGATCCTCGATACCACCCCAAAATTATATAGGCTACTTTAATTAATGACAAATATATATTACCACATAAATATTTCCAAGGGAGATAAAAGTGAGGAGATAGAATGCATCATACGTTATATACGATTACACTAACAATGTCTTGGATTTGCATGGTGTTAGTAAGTGAAATTCAGGGCAATGAAATATTATGAAAATGTCTAAGATTATATATTAGAGTTTGTTTGGTTCGTAGTGTTTTAAAATGCAAAGTTGCGAGTGAAAAATAAAGGTAAATACTAAATAAAACCAAGGATTATATGCTATGGATATAAAATACTACCACAGTTAACAAATAAACACAGTACATTGACTCGAAAATAATTTTCCCAGACATTTAAGTATGAACTAAATCTAAACATTCTTTAAATACTTTTTAGGTTGTGATAATACTTTTGTACTTGATCAAGCTTAAAGAAATGTTTTGATAAGCTAAGCCAATTACTAAAAAATATTAGTTGGTGAGACTGTATTACTGTTGAGTAATAAAATTTAATGTACACACATATTTTATTTATTATTTATTTTATATGTAATTTACTCTACCAATTAAATATAACTCAACGTGAGGGGGAGAAGGATTTTTCTTGCCGTATACACAAATCTTGCTACCCCAACGAGGTTGGTTCTTCAAAACAAACTTACGCGTTCATGCTCTCTTGAGCATCTGTTGAAGTCAACTCAGTACACAGGAACGGTGGTAGTAATGGTCTCTCCTGACCATTCTACACAAACCTTCGTTAAATTTTAAGCAGGTCAATCAATGATTAAACATAAATTTAAATGTTCTATTATCGAGCATTTGATAACTAATCATTATTTTAAAAACTCGACTTTTCGCATTTATTACAATAAAAACTACAAAATTTACACGCATGTCATACGTATAATTAGAAACGTCAGATTTTACTCTCTGTGACTTTACAGTTTCATACTTTATATTTTGAAATATAGGTTTTCTTACTTAAAAAAATTTATTAAATGTATATATTTTTTAACATAATATTAATAGGTATGAGGTTAATTTTGGTCACATTCATATGCTGTAAAAAATATTATGTGAACTATTGCAACTAAAATTTGCTTTTTTTATAATTTACACGCAAAACCTAGCATGTACTATGGCATTTCGCATCTGTACGTGATCATATGTTTTCAGTCATAATAGTAGTTTTTTGTAGGTGTTCATTCAAATTATGTTATTTTCACAAACTATATAAAATTTAGAAACTTTTGCCCATCTTTAATTTTCAAATTTAACTCTAATGGGTATTTTTGAAAGTAGTCACAAAACTTTTTTGTAAAATCTTATACAAATGTTTCCAAATGTTATCTTCTTATATTTATGTAAACGCTAAATGAAAAAAAAATTTAGTCATTATAGTTCTATGTTATTTAGCGAACAAAATAGTATACAACAAGATAGTTATATCTTTATAGCAGTATTTTCAATGATTATCTAAAAAAAATGTTGCAAAACATTAAAATCGTGTCTGAAAATTTTAGTAAATATACTACAAAAAGTAGAGTCAACTAAACTCAATGTCAGTACTTTCTCTAGTGTTTTCCTTTTCACCTCTAGACTTTCAGAAACTTTATGTGTGCGGTACGTGATCGATCCTCTGGATATTCGACACGTACGTGCTTCCGTTCTTCATCATTCTATAACTTCGACAGTAACCTGTAGATTCGACTTAAAGAAGAGTCACCATTTACTCCATCTAATACTATTGGGCAATAAACTCTGTAGTGGGTTAATTCAATATAATTCATTATTCTGTCCACCGTCAAAACTCTCGTCTGCCCTGATAGAGCTGTGCCCTATACAATATAATATATATAATATAAATATATAATAAATTCCCTATAACAGTATTATAATGTTCCCTTTAACCTAAACTAAAATATTTAAGGAGGAAATTACACTAAAAGTAGACCTTTAAGAAAAATAAATGTTCAACTAAATTAAGTAAATATAAAAGATATCATAATCAGTGACAATCGCAAATCTACTATTTTCAGTCAGAATTAATAACCTTGTTGGTTGATTTCGAAATATTTCTTTGTAATACCAATGGTTAAATAGATATACTATTTTGAATTATAATGTATCTTTTATAATGTAAGAGTACGTTTTATTCACGAAAATGCATATAGTATTATATTTAGTAAAAATGCACTCTTAATAAAATTAGATTATTCACCATTTTATTTAGAAATTACTTAAGGTTAAATGCTAAGAAAAATAATAGAGACTCATTGAAAAGAAATAATATCAATATTTCTGTAGTTTAAACTCATTGCAGAAATGTTGCTCTTTGACAGAAGTAAATATTTGTAGCCATCGTTACTTACTTAGGACAAAATGAACGTCAAGTTGGACAAAGTCATTTCAAGACTAGTTCTTGTTAATTATTGGTATTTTTAATTTGTATTTGGAAAAACATTAGTAATAACAATTAAAAGAAAATACGTGAACAAACCAACATGGAACTATAATTATGTAACTATATAAAATTTTTATTCTCCACTGAAACATAATTTAATAAATTCTTTATAATACATTAAATGGCAAAGAATTATTAATTTAATTTATCAAAGGATATATATATATATATATTACAATTATTAAATTTTATTATTCACGTAATTATTTTAATACTATATGTTTGCGTATATAAATCATATTTTATTTTATTTAAGAGTATTATTTCTATCATCGAGACTACAGTGGATTCATTGTTGATTCTCTAATAGAAACAATTTCATTAACTTTTGTTGTTTTCACTCACTTACGGTAATCTGGGTATAGAGAAAAGAAAATATTTCTGTTTTGATTAGTTGACGGAATAACGAAAATAATATAACTATAACACGAACGGTTATACTATTTATCTTTTAATATAATGTATGTTAAACTTGATATAAGTAAATTATACATTTAAAATTAAAATATATACATTTCCATACAAATAAACTGTTAAATTCAAATTTATTGCTAAATACCTTTCCATAATGGAATGAAAGGCATATAAATATAAAATATAAATAGAAATTTGATTAAAAATAAATATCAATTATAAAGGATTTATGTATTCAAATGTAACAGGTATTTATACAATTTTAATAAAGTGTATTGGTATCATGAATTAAAATGATAAATGGGAGATTGTATAATGTTTTTGTGGGAGGTACTACCCATGCCCTTGATGACTTGCATCTGGCCTTAATGCGTTGCACCTGACCTAGATGTGCTGCATTTTACCTTGATGTGTCACAACTGACTGATGTGCTGCTTATACATTTGATATGCCACACCCACCCTTGATGACTTGCATCTGGCCTTAATGCGTTCCACCTGACCTAGATGTGCTGCATTTTGCCTTGATGTGTCACAGTTGACTGATGTGCCTCTTATACATTTCATATGCCGCACCCACCCTTGATGACTTGCATCTGGCCTTAATGCGTTGCACCTGACCTATATGTGCTGCATTTTACCTTCATGTGTCACAACTGACTGATGTGCTGCTTATACATTTGATATGCCACACCTACCCTTGATGACTTGCATCTGGCTTTAATGCGTTGCACCTGACCTAGATGTGCTGCATTTTACCTTGATGTGTCACAACTGACTGATGTGTTGCTTATACATTTGATATGCCGCACCCACCCTTGATGACTTGCATCTGGCCTTAATGCGTTGCACCTGACCTAGATGTGCTGCATTTTACCTTGATGTGTCACATCTGCCTGATATATTTTATATATCGTCTTCTACATTTAATATATCGTACCTTACCTTGATGTGTGGCCTCTAACCTTTATGTGTCACACCTGGCCTTCAGGTGTGTGAGCTGACGTTGATATGTGACATGTATAGCCTTGATGGTAGGCGTATGCTCTTTATGTGTGACACCTGGCCACGATGAGTGACAACTGGCCTTAATGTGTGGCACCTGACCTTAATGAATGAAGCCATGTCTTGATGTGTGACAAACTGGCCTTGATGTGTGCTACTTGGCCTTTGTATGGCACATGGAATTAATATGACCTTTTTGTGTGATACATAGCCTTAATTGACCTTACTTTATGGAACTTTACTTTGATGTGTGACACCTGGAATTGATGTATGAGATCTTGCCTTGATGTGTGACCCCTGGCACTTATACGTGAGACTTTGCCTTGACGTGTAACAACTGACCTTGATATGTGGCACCTGGTTTTTTTATCTGATACCTAGCTTTGATGTATGGGACCTTGCCTTGATGTGTAGCAACTGACCTTGATGTGTTGCACCTGGCTTTTTTATGTGATACCTGGCTTTGATGTGTGAGACATTGCCTTAATGTTTAACACCTGACCTTTATATGTGAGATCTTGCCTTTACGTGTGGCATTTGATCTTGATGTGTAGCACCTGACCTTGAAGTTCGAAATCTGGATTTTTTGTCTGATATCTAGCATTGAAGTGTGTGACATTTTCTTGATATGTGAGACCTTGCCTTGATATGTGTGACCTTCCATTGATGTGTGACACCTGGTCTTGATATGTAAGATCAGATTGATGTTTGTCACCTTATCCACTGGTACAATTTTATATATTTCCCTGTCATTACGAATTCTTTTTAATTAATACATGATCAAATAGTATAAGGTTGAAACAGGCCAGTTACTATAATAATACAATATTGATTGTAAACACTATTTCGGAAAAAGGATCAAGTTTTTTATACTTTAACGAAATGAAATTAAATACTATATTTATATAATATAATCTACTAAACAATATCAATTTAAATAATAACTAAACTGAAAATTAAAATTACAGTTATAACATATAATAATCTATGAATTAGGAACATACTCGATTTTCTTATCATAGTTCCTTAGAAAAATAAGAGAAAAGTAAATACAGATAAAAATGTTAGAAAGTGGACGTTCAGTATAATGAATATTTACATTCATTCGTCATGAATGAGGTTGGCCTCAAGAAGCTGTTAAGAAATTAAAATGTATCTTTTAAGTTTATTCAGACAACAAATTTTCAGGGATTATCGAAAAGTAGGGAAGCTTTCTAACCTATTATATGCTGAACAACAATTATTAGATAATATTAATTTGTTATTTATGTTTACACTTTTCATAGTTATAACTAAAAGCTTAATGACTTTTAATTGAATTGAAATATTTGCCAACAAAACATATATTAGGTAATAAAATAAATATTAAAATTATAATAAGAATAATATAATAACATTTTAAAATATTTGTGCAGTTTAACTATTTAAAACAAATTATTATATTAAATAAAACGTACCTAACAAATGACTGTAAAATCGTTTTTATTACATGCTAGATGAAGTTAAAAAAAACATGTTTTGTTTATACGAAAAAGATGTTGACATAACATAAAACAAATCATTTATTTCTATTAAAATTAAGTAAAATAAATACTTAGAGGGTCTTTATTTAAATATAGTTCAAATTATTATAACGTACATAAATAAGTAAATAAAAAAATAAATATGTAAATGCGTATGACAACTTTTTTTAGCTATAAAAGTATAATAATTAAATTGGTCCAAAGTCCCACTTTGCTATAGTATTTAATTGGATGTTTATTATGACCATAAATTATTTAGCACTCAGACGACACGTGGTAAAGGATTAATATTTAAAGCGATGGTAAGTTTAGTCTGTTTTGGAGGAAAACTTGTATTCTTTACGATTATTATGCTGCAAATCTAACTACAAAAGATACGACATGTTTTTTTACAAACTGAGAATCTGGTTTATTATTGAACTAAAATCCGTCCATATAATGATGTTCAGTTTCCACGTAAGACCGTAGGTCCCTTAGTTGCTCTGTGATTGGGATATTAATAAATTCCTTTCTGAGCGTAAATATAAACTCGGATAATCATTTATATCCACCTTCAAATACGCAGCAAGGTGCGTCTGAGTCGCACATATGATAATCAAGGAAGTTAATTTCAGTAGAGGGAAATTATAACGCCAGTTAACTAACGCACAGTGAAACAGAAATGTTATCTACGACATTCAGTTACAGAGGCAGGTAATTTGGATAACTACCTCGTACTAAAGGTACATCAAATGTGATAAGTACTTATGCGAATGTTATAACATCAACATTTCAACGTAGGGCAGTTATATATTATAGTTGATTCTATAACGTATATTTTAGCGTTGGTTTGTGATACCAAATATAATATTATCTCATCTAATGATTTATAAGTAAATATAATACTAACTTAAAGCAACAGTAGAATTTAATTGTAATTGCAAACTAAGACTTTGATTTGGTTTTTACTTTCAGATGTTACCTCCAAATTTATTTACACAAAGAATGGTATCGTGCATTTGGGACATTTTCAGACATTACAAGTGCTTTTTATGATATATTAGACAACTTCAATCAATAGTAATTATTTAATAAAATATTTACTCTTAATCATAGTGCAAAATTAGTAATATCTTTTTAAATACTTCTAAACCTATATGTCAATACCCTTGGAATATATAGCAAAAATAGCTTTAGTTTTACAATATAATTTACCTGGAAAATAACATAAACTAATATAAATAATAATAACATACATTTAGAACGTTTAATTAAACAAATACCTTGAAATTTTTACAAATTAATAACTACTTTCGTGTATTTAGATATCTTTATAAACCAGTCGTGTAAGTTAAAAATTCCAGTAAACATTACTCAGGTCATAAATGTGAGAGTTTTTCATGGCTAACTTAGCATTAATTGTATTATTAATCCAAACGCTGTATAAGTTCCTTAATATATGTGAAATAAACATGTGCCTAGTCATGATTTCAAAGCAAATTTAGTTATTTATGACATAAATTGAGTATTATTTTAAAATTTATTCTTATGATAGTTTGTTCTTCCTGTTATAGTTATTACTGAGCATTTGACAGATATTTGTCTTTTAGGTGTTCTCTTCAATATGTAGATTTGTTTAACCAACCGTTGTATTGCTGTTTGTATTTATAGGTAATCAAAGAGGGTATTATTTTTTATTTTCACTAATCTTTATAGTAAATTACCAGATGCCTTGAATCAGTTAAAACTATGTATAAAGTTATTATTGATGCATGATTTACATACGTCTTTCACTTTATAATACACATTATAGATTAATATTAAAATATAAAGTTCAAGTAAATAAAATATAGACTTCAAAAAAAAAATAATAAAAAAAAAAAATTAATATCAACAAGCGTATTAAGTAACAATCATGTTGTAATCATGTTACCCAAGTATGTATGTTCACGACATAAAAGTATTGTTTGGTACACACATTTCCTTGTTGTTCCCAACTGTTCTTGTTGGTATTGGGGAAACCAGCACACCATGTCAGACTTGTTTGATGTTATTGTTTGCCCATGACTGTTTGTCAGCTTGATGAACTCTACTCTGAAACAATATCTGATAGGTCAGGAATGCTGTCCTGTATACAGAAGACATTTTACAGCTTGATCAGTACTTCAACTGTGAACATTTTAGTTTGTTTTACTTTAGAACACAAAGCATTAAATAACGTTCATTTTTGTACTTTTTTTAATTTTTAATGGTATTTTTTGCTTCATGAAATTTTTTTATACGGAGGACATTGTGTAGTTGTATTTTTGTAAGTTTATATTATATAGATATTCCCTAAGTCACAAAAGGAATCTGGCCTTTTTGTGATATATATCAAATATTATTTTGATTTATATATCAACTTCATTATATATCAAATTTATAAAAAACTTAAATCAAAAGTTCGTAATGATATAAAATACTTTTCATTTATTAGCACATTTATGGAAAAATATACTAAAACAAAACATTCTTATACAAACAATACTATCAGTTTATGCTACCTTATTTATTTATTTTTTGCTGGATGAATCTGTAAAAGCCCCTAACTCTTGCTGGTAGTCTGGGATACCTCCTGGTACTCGTATATCTAGACCCTGCCAACATTTTCCTCACAGCTAGTGAGTATCTAGTAAACCAGCCTGACCACGAAATCCAAACATGATTACTAGAATATCATGCAATAAAGGTAGTTATGGTAAGCAAATTATAAGACTGTACATTTATCTTACTTTTTTTTTGAAAACTTTAGATTCAATGGTACAAGTACTGATTAATATATAATTTTTAGCTCTTTAGTTTATCCGGATGTTCTGGTAAAGGGTAAATTTTTTCATAAATTATGCTGTACATAAGTATATAAACACCTATTGACTAAATACTATAAAAAAAATAAATAAATAAAAAAAGTAATCAGGGCTAAGAAATTAAATTAGATTTGCCAATAACATATTATCAATTAATGAGAGAAAGAAGAACAATCAAAATCTGCTGTAGTTTTAATATACATGTTAATGGGGTGCATTAAACATATGCTTTGACATAAACCATATGAAATCATATATAATTTTTAAAAAATACTTTCCATTCATACAATTAATAGTACACATATTAATGTATAAAAAAGTTCATGTCATTTACTGGTGTCAGTAAATGCAGAAGGCTCCAATTCATATGTGTATTCCACAGTAAAAGGTGAATGCTCTACCTGTTTTAACCACTCGTAGTAAAAGTTATGTGCCTAACATTTGTTGTTTATATTGTTGGCCCTACACTACCGAGGAGAGACGCTGTTTATTGTGTTTCGGAATAATGTATGCTGACGTTTAATTTACGCGAGGAGCAAACTTTTATTCATTTCACCGAAGCAAATACAGTATGTTGTTTGTCTTTCTTACAGTACTATTTGATATTAAAAAAAATAAAATGATTGTGTAGTAAATAACGTCCTTCTTCACACACAAATCACTTGAGAGCTATTAAAAATCATAACAAATTATAGTCAGTAACAACATTTCTTGGTATGAAGAATAGTGGCAAATTACAAAAATAAATGAATAAAAAAGCGAATATCAACTATTATTCTATAATTTGATTTAATAAATCGTCATTTCCTCTGGTCAAATTAAGGTAAAAGTGGTTTGTCGAAATCGATCACAATAGTATTTGTGCATTTCGTACTTATATTGTGATATATTTGCAGATCTCGTACTTGTACTGTACTAATATATTTGTGTATTCTGTGCTTAAATAATAATATGTACATTTTATTGTTAAATTGTGTGCATTTTATAATTTTACTGTAATATAGCTGTGTTGTGTGACGTTCACTTTTACTGCATATTAAATACACTAACATAGAGATACAAAATATGGAATTTTTGTATACAACGTTAGATACTGTGGGATAACTAGTTATAAAAGGAAATTAAACAGCAATAAAATGTTTTACACTCAATTAAATTATATCAATATTATTATATATTCATTATTATATATTGAAAATAATAATAACAAAGTTGATATTGCTCTCACAATACTTAAAGGAAATATGTACTGGAAAATTTCTTTTTTCGTAATTGATCACCATTTCATAATTTCCTATTAAAATTATTTGTATGTTACTAAAATACTATCAGTTCGTTGAAGGGAACCTTTTCCCTCAATTATCATAACAAATTAAGGACTGATAAAAAAATCCAAACCCTATGGCGAGAGAAATGGTTTATATTTGCAATGTAAAGTGACCTAATAAATATTTCTGAACAAGAACGGGGCTCTGATTACACAATGCGTTATCAGTATAGCATTTCTATCACCTTTATTACTAAAAAAATTACTTAAAAATTGTACAAACTCTGTAATTTTTTAACACAACTATTACACTTTTAAATTTCATTGAATGTTTATTTAGTGAGTAAAGTGAGGAATAAAAAGATTTGGCAATATTTCTCGATAATTTATAGTCTATTTCATTAGTTTTAACTTAATGAAAAGTATTTATACATTTCCAAATAATTATAAGTGAGGCTAAGTTATTTCTTTTATAAATTTATTCAATTAAACATTTTAATTTATTCCCACCTTAATACCACTGTAGGTGAATGTGCGGGTGGGTAGGACAATGCCAGAGTATGTGTGTGTGTGGATGCTACACTCGAATATATATTGACGTGGGTAGGAGAGTTCTACAAGTTGATTGTTTATGTGGAATGGACGTTTGGATGAATCATACGTACACCATTGAAATAAAGTGTAAAATATCCATTTTAAAAAATTCAAAAATTGGTTGAATTAAACAATTACTAGTAAACTGCACTTTTATATAAAGTAGCAGTCTACTAACATTGAAAATCATACCAACATATTTACATTGATTTAATCTTGAAGAAAAATATCTGGATTAATTAACATTAAAGAAATAGTTATTTGAAATATGATTAAAATTTATTATATTTTCTAATGAATTAAAATGAGAATTTTTACTATAATAATGTTTCAATATGTTCTTTAAGTTACCTTATATAGCTTGGCCCCTGGATTAGTTTAGATCCTAGAAGAAGTGATAAGACGAGGCGAGTAAAAATTACTCGCTAGACTCGAGTCCAGAAAGTATTCGTATGTTCTCGAGTCACTTCAAACCACACTCGAGTTGAATGAGGGAACTCGGACGGGCATGATGCATACAGACAAACGTAAGGTGTGGACTCGGTGGTATTGCCTTCATCTATCGAGTACGAGACCAAGCTGTGTGATTGGCTTATGTTTTCGTAGGCTAGCCAATCAGCAATCACATCTTGGATTCGGTCCGAAATCTCCCGAGTATTGACGAAGTATCACGAATATGAAAACGGAGGTTTAGGACATTTTTAGGTTATGGTTATTTGTTTAGGTTTTCATCTAGTAATTCATTTTGTATTATAAAATGGTTAACTGTTATGTTTGTTTTATAAATGGTTCGTACCATTAAAAATAATAAATTACTATCACGATCTAAAATTGTTATAAACATTTTTTCAATCCCAGAGTTTTTAAAACTGCCGGCTCGAGGGTTAAAACTAGGCTAATTTTGTCATAACGTAAGCCTAAAATGAAGTTAAATGTCGTATAATTAATTACCACAAAATCTCATACTAAACTAACATAACATGTGGATTTTGGAATCGTTTAAAGCAGTTTTATAAAGTTACTAAATTTAATTGAGTTAAGTTAGGTCTGTTCTGTACTTGCACTAGACTTTCTGCTGTGGAATCGGTCCCACGAATCGCTACAGAAACTAAACAACCGTTCCAAGGCTCGATCTCGTCAATTTGTACTCTGACTCGGTCTCCTTTACAGAAATGGCGTTTCCAGAGTCCGAGTCCGGATAGCCAACGTTTAACTTCAACAATAGTCTGTCAACATTGCTTATTTAAAGTATTAAGACTTGTTGTGGGTGGTACAGTACTGAACTGTATTCAATATTTCACAACGTAGCACCATTGCACTGAAGTGAGCTGAAAAACATCCATTACATAATCATATAAATCACGCAAACAATAATATTTCTTTACTAACTGAAAACTTGAAATAAATTTCCTTTAAATGTAGTTCCACATAGTAATAATATTAATAAAATGATACAATTATTATATTCAAACAGTTTATAAGAATAAGTGTAAATGTAGTGAGGAATATATGTGGGTAATAAAAATGGAGAAGATAAATATATTATAATTATCAAATAATAAGTGAAGTTTTGTTTTCAAGCCTGAGCAAAAATAACATGAAAAACAATGGCTTACTGCGATACCAAACTAGTTTACTTCCTATAAATTATGTATATATATAACAATAGCTAAAATGTTGGAAAGTTTTAGTTTAGGCCCCCTTGCCTATTTCCTAGTATTTACAATAGCTAAAATGTTGGGGAGTTTTATTTTAGGCAGGCCCCCTTGCCTATTTCCTAGTATTTACAATAGCTAAAATGTTGGGGAGTTTTATTTTAGGCAGGCCCCCTTGCCTACTGCCTGGTAAAGTACATTTTCGGGTTCCGTCAACTTACGACGGGGAATTTTTTAAAGCAGACCCATCCGTTCTGCTTTAAAAAATTGAGTAGTTAAGTAAGACTCAAGGTCAAGGTTGGGTGGTAGGGACGTTAGTAGTCATGCATGTCCCAATGGTGAGTAAGAGGTCCGTCAGTGGTCAGATATGTCCAAAGGATTGTGGGAGGTCTATCAGTAGTCAAACACTTTTTACAAAGGTTGATGGGAGGGATTTCAGTAGTTAGATTTGTCCCACGAGTGGGTAGGAGGTCAATCAGTGGTCATATACTCGTACATGGTAAGGATTGGTGTAAGTTCTGTCAGTAATCGTTTATGTCGTAAAGGTGGGTGGATAGGGCATTCTTTAATCTGTAGTCTCAACATGACAATGACACTATGCTACAGAATTTGCTAAAAAAAATCTATATATATAGTTTAGATACATATATATATATATATATATATATATATATATATATATATATTTGCTACAAAAATAATAAATATATTATTGTAAGTATTTACAAGAGACATCCCTTCCAAATGTACAAGAGTAAATTCTTTCAACTTGCAATCCAAAGCAAATATCAGCGATTGATTCAGCATAAACGAGTTGTCTGCTCTATTGGTTATCATATTCCATTAATCACGACTTTGATATTTCTAATTTATATGCAAATACACAGATATGACAGATGTGCCGACACAAACTTTTACGTTTACTATACATTACAGATCAAATAGTAATATTATACTTTTTTTATACACCGTTTAAATACTTATATTCTGTAAAAGGTAATAAAAAATCAAGATATCTTATTGAAGTTTGGGATGTCCATGCTGGGTGGTAGTCACAGTCTGGATGTTGTCTAGGGAAGACAACTGGGAGGCGACATGTCAGTTACCTACAGTTACCTAATGATATGACCAAAAATACATGGTTTGTATTCCAAGTGAAATTGCAGGTACTTTAGATTCCCTTGCTATTAGGCTGGTAGCTATTAGCCTCTTTCTAACCAACAGTTTATCTTAGTAACAATGACTACACTCGTTCATCTACACTACCATACATCAAGTCAATGATCATACTCTTCACTCCTTATAATCGCCAGTATCTCTATGATCACCGTTTCAATTATGGATAGTGAATTGAACATCGAAATTTTTTACATGTATTGTACAAATAAATGTTTAGATAAATATTAAACTTTGTAAACGTGCATCAAATAACTTATAAAGTAATATAGTCTACCACTCTTGTTTATAGCCTTAAATACGGACAGAATAGAAACGCAATGCTTACCCAGCTAGTATTTAATCTTCTATCGGCTTAATATGGAAACAACAGACATAAAATTAGTTATGAAATCATTATTTATTTATTTATTTTTTATTTACAGCCCTTGAACTGTAAAAAAAAAATGATTGTTGACTTAACAAATATTTATCAGTTAAAATATGATTTCATTGTCTTATTTCTTAACGAGATCTTCGGGTGAAATACAAAAATATCTTTTTTATGATAATTATACAGAATAATTAAAACACTACAAGTAGACAATAATAAATTGGAAAAATTAAATAAATGTTTATATTTTATTTTAAGTATTTTAGCTTTTCTATACAAATACCATACAAAACAAGAAAAATTTTGTGTTTAACCTGTTGTTGGTATTATAGTAAAATCTTTGTAGCAATAAAACAAATTTTACTTCTATAAATTGTATCAATTGAGCATGGTTCAATAAGTATTCTAATACAAATTCAAATTTCATTTTATTGAATTGATATAATAATTGCTATATACAAGATGTATATCTCAGTCGTCTTAGCTTAAATTATTTACTAATTCTAAAATTAAATAGATTTAACATTAAATTTTTAAAATATATTCTATAAAACACATTATTTCGGTAAAGTTTAAAGTCATTGACACTTCAAATGTATGTTATATCAACTTGTTTAAATCACCACATTATTGCCAAAACAAAATCCATAAGTGATTTTAAAACAGCACTAATTTTTAATTAGACATCTGTAATGATGGAAGTCCATCGGTTTTTTTTCAATTTTCTAGTAAATGTCCAGAAAAAAATGTGGTGATGTTATTTTAAAAATCTGTTTTAGAAGTTCCAATTAGGAAAGTAGTGTTTTACAAAATTGAGAAGCCACCGACACCTGCTGCACTTAGATCTATTATAATTAACACAATGGCTTTTCTCAGATATTCTCTTCAGTTCATGATAATTTATAGTAAAATTTGCTCAAAATATGCAAGTAATCACTATTTGAACTTATTTGTAAAAAAATAGATTCAAAAATTGATAAATTAAAATAATATTTAGGTTTGAGCAGAATAACTTGCAAACAAATCACTAAAACACAAAAAATTAATTTCTTTTAACAATATAACTATGACGAAAGACAAGATATATGCGTTAGAAATAGGTATTTAGTGGATAAGGACTAAAATTATAAACATATTAAAAAAGTTTAGCTCAATTTGACATCCATATCCTTTATTAGAAATGGCAACGTTGCTTTGTCCCAATGAGTTAAATTATATATCTATACTTCTTGGAAATATTATGCTTCCGTTTTATTAGTTATGATTTTTCTATTAATTTATAATATTAAGTTTTTTTTTGTATGCTTAAATATTTATAGATCTCTCACAAATGGAGAAGCTCCACGAAGTAACTTATACGTGTTTAAATATATTTTGTACATTATATAGGGTTTTGTACATTTCTCTTAGGTGGGTCCGGATAAATAATTGAGATTTAGTATAACTCTGTAGAACGTTTTTTATTTCTATCTTTTGATGCAGTTTGTATTTTTTTCAACCTACAGGGGAGGGTCCGTTGAGGATTTTGTAAAACGTTCAAATGAAAAGCTATGATGAGTTGCCCATCATTTTAAAGCGAATTTTTTTCTGAATAAGACGCCACAAGTTCCAAGTCAAAACAACCACCCTATCAGAAATGGGACTGGTTAACCTTTCTTAGCAGTTTTATTCAAGTGGGAATTTGACATGTTATAAAAGCCAGTTATGTAAAGCTAGGTATTCGATTAAAGAAATAGAAAATTATCTTAAAATGATATTACTGACATAATGGTACGAATAACACTTAGAACAGAACTGGCTCTTACAATATATGGAATGCCCACTCGAAAAGCACAGCTAAGAAAGGTTAACCAGTCCCATTTCTGATAGAGTGGTTCTTTTGAATTGAAACTTATTTTAATCAGGAGAAATGGGTTTAAAATGATGTGCACCTCATCATACCTTTCATTTAATATTTTCGGAAATCCCTTCTAGGTAAAAAAATTTATAAACAGCATCAAAAGATAGAAAAAACATGATCAACAGACTTGTACTATATCTCTAATATTCATTTGGACCCGTTTAAGAGAAATTAAGGTATTCTATACTTTTTCAACTACCTGTACATTTTTCAATGGTACAATCATACTTTATCTCACCACTTGATACAAACTAGAATAACAGTAAGTAAAAAACTTCTGTATTGATTTTTAAAAGAGAAATTTTATGAAAGAGAGCTTCAAAAAATAACTTCACTTTCTTGTCATATAAATTTGCCGTTATGAAAACTACTTGAGCTAAATACTGTATATAGTCACTATGACGACTTTTTCTTCAACACGCCAATTAAGTGACATCGTCAGTGTCATACGTCAAATAGTTAGAAAGCCTCTTTTGTCAAATAACCTTGTAAGAGCTAGATATCTTAAATAATAAAGTCGCGACAGCGCTACTACGCTCCAATTACAGTGACATTTTCGGTGTTAAATGTCGCATGGTACGACAGGCCCTGTTGTGTTACGTGACTTTATTACAGGAAAACGATCTTAGTATGTGATAAGGTTAGTAACGGTTATGAGCTGTTTATGTAGTAAGAATAGTAACGATCTGTCAACTTTAAGAGACTCCAATAAAACAACATCTACAATGTCAGATTTTAAATGTCTCGACAGTTGTAGTTGTTGGCATAACGTTAGTGATTAGACTATTATTTGAGATAAATATCTGGTACGGATGATAATCGTTCTGACAATGCTACTTCACTCCAACCCCAAATGACATCAGTTATGTCAGATTTTTAGCAGATCGACATTTATTTTTGACATAAAACCTTGTTGATATAGACTATTGTTTGAGCTATATTTTTAGTAAGGATAGTATTTGTATCAATGCTACTAAATTTAATAAAATGACATTCTCAGTGTCAGATATCATATGGTTTGACATTCTCAGTTGTCATATAACCAATTAATTATCTACAAACTATTAAGCTAGACATCTATCCGAGACAACGGCTTATCCGTAAACACTACTACACTCCAATCACAGTGTCAGATGGTTTGACATTCTCTATTATCATTTAACCTTGTTTTTATTCACAAATCATATCATAGCTATAATTTCTTATCCCTAAATTCTACTATAGTCGAATTACTGCAATTACTGAATCTTCAGTGTTAAATAATACATTTTGACATTAAACTTTGTTTAAATAACATTTTTGCAGATATTTACACTAAATGTTTTATTTTGATTTTGAAAACTATATCTTAAAATGCTATAGTAGGACTGGTTATAGTATAATTCAATAGAGAAAAACTACAAATATCAAATAATTAACATTGTATTTGTGATATAGATATCCAGCGGATTTTGTACAATTTAGAGTATGTAGTTTTTGAAAATAATAAATCTTGCTTACATCTAAGTCTGCATATATAAATAAATAACGTCTTTCTTTGGAGCGTTTTTCAACTTACAGTTGTTTTTCAAAAAAAACTCGTCATACAAAAATTACATGTATATTTCCAAGGATTAGTCTAAAATCACAAAACAAAATATATTTTACACAACTTACATTTTAAAATAATCATATTTTAAATCTAGCTTAAGTTTATTTTTAAAATAGACATAGCTGAGTGCTTTGAAATTCTGTTGAATTCCGTTGTAAATCTGGGGAGCAAAGTAAGAAAAATCATTCCTTCCCACCTGGAGTCTGACTTTGGGTACCTCTAGCATGCTGTCCTGCGCGTGCGACATTCTCTAACCCCTGAACGAGCCCGCAGGATGTTCCTCAACTAAGTGGGTGTACCAGATAGCAGAATCTTGTGGACTAAACAAGCCACTTCAAAACTAAATATAGGCTTTATTGGAAGTGTTTTTGCTTTTTTTCGAGCTTGACTGACATGGTCATATTTCCTGAGACCATACACAAACCTAATGGCTGAGTTTTGCAGTCTTTGGAGTGAGACAGTTTTTTTCAAGGGATGACCTAATTCCGAAGACTGGACGCGCATACAACATTGCAGGGAAAATAATACTATTGACTATTTGTAGCTTGGGTTGCTCTTGGAGACCCATAGCATGGTTGCTATATGTAGTAGACCAGCTTATTAAATATATTTATAATGTTTCAAGCAGGTTTCGTTTATCAGTTTGAAATGCTAAACAGTAAACTCTATTTGATTGCCTTCTTGGTATGAAGTTTGATCTCTAACCGAATATTTATGTTTGTCAACACAGCATAAATTAGAAAGAAGTATATGTTTAATGGCACTATTTACTATAACAGCAAGATATCTGGACTTTGAAAAGGAACTTGTATAATGAGATATACATATTTATAACATTGTTTAGAATAGCCAGTCACAATATTTAATATAAATTATTCATAGAAATATTTGGCATGATTTTGGAAGGAATAATTATTTTACCATCGAAAGAACTGCTCCTTAAAATTATTGAAGTACGTTTACATAATTGACATATTATTAATATTATTTAAAACTAATAAATTAAAGACATTTTGTGGACCCATGACAGTGTAAACAATAGTTCCGCCCACGCTTTTAACATCTATTGTTACATATGTAAGGCATTACTATGTTTTATGTGACATTAGCTTTAATATGCTTGATTTTAACATGTGTTTTGTTAACTTATATATCTATATATCAATAAATTAAAGGGATTTAAATAAAAACAGTTTTACTCGAAGCTATTTTTACAAATATTAGTAGAATTCGTATAATTGTTTATTTTATTATTTCATTTGTATACATACGAAAAATTACCTATTTGTTTACTGAACTAATAAGATAGAAAATGTATATCTTTCGTTACCTGATGTCTTAGAAACATAGTTTATCTGAATACAATTAATTTCATGTTAAAATACATTTTAGTGACATCTATAGATTCACTGAGGTTTTTAAGTCCAACAACACACTTTTAAACTCTTAATAAATGAGTAAAAGAATGTCTTGGAATGCCACTCGGCTTCATTATCCCTTAAAAACCAAGTAAAAACTAATTTAAAAAGTTATACACTTATAGGAAACTTCGTCAAATGAAGCTTCTTTTGTCATTATCTAGTTTATGAGTTAGGTTTTATCACCTTCTAATTCCTCACTTCCTAGTTATTGAAGTTGATAATCACTGGTGACTTCAACATTGATGTGTAATCACTGCCATCGACAGTGTAATCACGAACATCCCATACATTTTGGCCTCTGTATTCAACACATCCATCTCAGACAACTTCCTACATGAAACCGTAATTTCTCACCAACACTCAATTTCCAAACATCCATTCGTGAAAACGTCACGCAATATAAATTCTAAAAACGTTGAGCATTTTAGCAAATTTTTCATGAAAGAATCGTGGTGTTTTCTAGATTTCTTCAAGTGCACAGAGAAAGCCTTTAACGCATTTTTGGGCCGTTTAACCTTTCATTTAGATATCCCTTGTCCATTCAAGAATTTTAAGGACCATGCTCAAAAGAAGAGCGATTCCTGTATTACATAGGACATCCTAAATATGAGAGAAAGGCTCAACTTTATTACGTAATTTACATAAAAATTGAAAACGAAGATTTCTAAATTTCTTAGAAATTTCAAACAAAATAATCTCAAAGATATAAAAATGCCAAGACACAAAATGTCAAAAACCAGTCAAAACATGTTTCAAAAAGAACATGGGAAATTATAAAAAAGAATACAAAACAAGACAATTTTCAAGATTCATAAAACCTAAACTCAAAACTCAAAATTGAATGATTGAAGATCCTTTCGAAGTGAATTCAACAAGATTTGTTGTTGAATTTTTTCATAAACGTGGTTGGATAAGAAAATCTGACAAACTCTTACAATCATGGTGAGGAACAACATGGGACCAATCACATCAATAATTGTCCTTTTTCCTGTGCAGGAGGAGATGGCCTGAATCATGCAAGATCTCAAACCAAAAATGTGAAGTGACATAGACGGATTGTCAGTGTGGTTAATGAATGAATGCTTTAAGCATATTTTGGCACTCATAAAAACCTATAATTGGCATAAAACGTCTTCCCATTTGCACTGAAGACAGCACAAGTAATTCAAACAAAAAAAAAAAAAAAAAAAAAAAAAAAAAAAACCTTGCACCTACGGTCCAATTTCCACCAAACCAGTTTTTGGAAATACTTTTCTAAAACAATTAGAATAATTCCTATACTGCTTCAAAATTCTCTGTCCTGAACAATTTTGGTTCATGAAAAACAAATCAACCATTACTGTTGTGAAGCTTCTAATTGACAATGCTGTCGTTTGCCTGGTGAGGAGAGAACGTGCTCAGCATATTTCTTGACCCCTCCAAAGCTTTTGACTATGCGTCAAATGACACTCCTGCACCAGTTATGGACAAGTGTTATTGGGGGTATACCGAACGATTGGCTCTCGTCTTATCTTAAAGACAGGAATCAGTGTGTGCAGATTGCTATTGCTAAGTCACAAACAGTTAAAATGCACTATGGTGTCCTTCAGTGATAAATATTAGGCCCAGTTATTTTCCTCATTTATGTTAATAGGTTGAACTCTTCAATCCAGAATGAAAACGTAACTCAATACCCTGATGACATGGCTCTTTTAATTAGATTAAAATCCAAACAACTTTTTGAAATCAATTCTTGAGGACTCAAAATTATTTTAAACAATCTAAAAACAAACGATTCAATATCAAACATGATGCAATTGTTTCTTCGGCAATAATAAAATCAAAAGCATCGACCCGTGGTGATGGTGGATGATGTATCTCTGGATGAAACTGAATCCTTCGAGATCCTTGGAATGTTGAATAAGGGATGACATGGAACGATCACATCGATAGGGTCTGCTCAAAAGGTTGCTCAGGAATTTCCGTTTTACTTAACCTTTTAAAGTTCTGTGCTGTTGATTTATTAAAAACTGCATGTTTTGCAAGTTGGCGTGTGATGGCATGTAATATTTCAACGACTATCGTATGGCTTGAGATTGTGGGGCAGCTGTTCTAAATAAAAACTTGAAAGAGAATTTAGAGCACAAAAGAAAGGTGTCAGAATTCATTCAAAATTAAAATATTGTGAGTCTTGCAAAAATGCCTTCAAGGAGCTTGAGTTGTTGACTTTGCCCTGCCTCTATATTCTCGAAGTTGACCTGTTTTCCCAACACAAATATGAATTATGGAAGGCAAAGAAATCCAATAATTGGAGTCAAGAGGCAGGAACAACTTCCGATCTGAGCAATACAGATCGACAGCGTTTGAACATATGCCGTCACAAGTTAGTGTCAGGATAAATACTAGATCACCAGAATAATTAAAAATATTAAATGATCCCAAAAAATTCAAAGGTTGATTAAAACAAATCATAGTGTCAAAGGAATTTTATTCCATAGATGAGTTCGTCATTGGCCGCTGGGATAAAAAGGTTTGAAAAATGTAGTAGGGAAAAAAATAAATAACCAGTTCTGTTATAAACCACCATAATTTAAGTGGTGTTATAAATATTGTGCTTTTCCCATTTATTTAATATTATTATTTATTTATGTGTTCATTATTGATTGATGTTTATTATTACATTTATTATTTTTCTATAGAAATATTGTCAACACGTGCAATGTAATTTATAAACATTTTGAAAACCTGTATTAAAGAATAATTATTATCATCATCGCCTAATTTGTGTTACTTATATTATTGATCCTATGCAGATAATATTTGATAAGATGTTTAGCAAAATCTAAAATCTGAAAACATTTATAATTTTAATTTAAGTTGAATGAACGGTAAGTATAATTGATTACTTAACTTATGCAAATAATCGCAATTCCACATACATATTTAAAGGTATTTTGATTTTACAAAGTTGTATTATGTTCCAGTCAATTATATTACATTCGATGTATAATTGTTTCATATAATTATTTCAAACGTTCTAAACTCGAGTAGTTAAACTAATTTTGCATTGTAACTAATTTAAATAGATATAAAAAAAGATAACGTTAAAAATAAACATAACAAAAAATGATATGTCTAATTATATGATATTTTTTAATAACGGAATTTCTCTTTTCATCTTTATTACGTCAGTTTCATGTTTGAAAAACAATACACCTATAAAGCAATACCTGTGACCAATATGCAGCTTTATTAAATCTTATATTTAATTAGCAACTCTTTACAAAATAAATATAACAATTATAAATTACAAAATTGGTATATGATACGTCGATACGTAATTTTAAATAAGTGTCACCTTATCTATATCTACATGTAACAATCCATCAAGTAAACAATAGCTAAATATACCATTATTCTCGTTTTTACTCATGTTAACTGCTCCAAACGAATCTTGATGGTGTTAGTAGGCCTCAGATCTACAAATTAATGAGCGTACTATCTATGTATTTAACTCTAATCTAACGTTAGCTGTACTGGAACTTTACACATTAGCCATTAATCATAAGATAACTAAATGCGGTAAAGTTCACTCACTTGGCAGTGCGATAAGATTGCTCTCTCTCTACTACACAGTAACTGCCTTCTCAAATCAATATACTGATCTAAATAAATATTTATTGTAAAAAAATATTATATTTTATTTGGTTTATTCACTGTATTTTGCTCCTGAAAAGAATTTTTTTCAAAGTTAGCAGAAGCAAAACTTCATAATTTTGTAAGTAGTGAATTTTTAAATTCATTTAAAAACCATCGTAAAATTTCAAGTAAACTGAAAAAACAAATAATAGCAGATCTTACATGTTCTGGCAGGAGACATAACACTTTAAATAATTTCTAAAACAATAAGTTTATTTTATGAGTATTAAGAATATCATGAATGTTTTGTTTCGTCACGAATGAATTATTTTACGAACATTTATTTATGTAACTAAAATAATTACAGGAATTCCACTAAATGTAAATGTTTTACTACTGTATTTTTACATAAGATAATAGTTAGTAAATAGTGTATATATTTCATGTATACCAACTTACACTTCTGTATGATATCAATTTAAATGTATTCATAATATTTATTTGCAAATTACAATGATTGTTTTTTTTAACATTTTATTTTAAGAAAGGAGCACGTCTAAAACCAATGTATTGATTTGGGGACTCAGTTTGTTTGTACAGCCAATTCTTTCGGAAACCCTTTTTCATATATTGTATCACGTCAGTTGTCTTTTTAATGAAAAATAAAGAAACAGTTTTGAAAAGTTATTATGAATTAATTAATTATTTAAAGTACTTTTAAAGTTATGAAGTTAATAATTGTAAAGCTACAGTAAATGAATAATGTTCATCTGTGTTATTGAAGAAATGGTTCTTAGTTTTCTTGTTCAACAATTGTTAAGCCGATTATTAAGCGGTATTTGTAAGGGTGTTAAAAGAATCCCATTTCTTGTGCTTTGATGTACTTAGTACTTCAGAAGTTAATGTAACTATCCCTTTGTTTTCCCGTTTGTATTATGCTTTGGTACCAACCTTTGTATTTCACTTATTATTAATTCTTAATCGTTTGTCTGTTTGGTAATAGGTTTATTTTCAAAGGTAAATAGGTTTAAACTTATAATTATTTTTGTGTTCAAAATGTAAACTGTACAAATATAAAACTAGATATCTGTTTATGTTATTTAAGATCCATTGTTAAGCCGTCTTTTGTTACTGTATTTCATGAAATATACAAAGTCACTAAGTAATTACAAAAGAAAGTAGTTTCCGTTGAAATATTTAATCAGTTTGAATGAGTCTGTAGATATAATTTTCTATCAACCTTTTCAAAGCACAACAATAAAGTATTACTTGACAGTTACAAGTTTTTAATATTTTATTCAGGATTCACTATGTTTAGAAAATGTACTAATAAAAATGTTTATAGTAAGCCATAACTATAGCGATGGTAGTTAAATATATTTGGTTTTGAAAAGCACTAATCTAACTACGGGGATTTTAGGTAAATATTTAAATTTTTTATTGATTTTTAATTAGTATTTGTACATAACAACGTATATATTATATTTTATTTAATACCCTATAGTAATGACCAATATAATCTCATCACTAAGTAAAATAGTTGCAATGTTAGTATTGTAGTAATAGTAATAGTAAATGGAGTAGTTTACATTGCAATGTGCATTGTAATTTTACCTATTTAGATTGTCAATTAAATTAAGTAGCATGTTTATTCCATTCCAATTTTACCTTTGTAAATATTTCTGTCGTGGATTTGAATGCATGTTTCAAATAATACTATTTATAATTGTATGTTTTTCCTCTCCTTATTTGATAGCAAATAACATTTGTGAACTAATTTGGGTTATAAATTCTAACTATGCCATAAAACTGAAATGTTTAAGAAAAATAATAAATAAAATGAATTGATTTTTCCTACAATCACTATATTGTAAGCCACAAGTCGAGCAAAGAGCTTTGCTGAGTGACAAACCATGGTCCTATTAGGCGATAATTGGTCTTTCCGAATGACTGGCTGAGCCGCTTAACACATCAGAGGGAACTGATGGGGGTGAATATTTCCCCTATGCGATGAGCTCCGACACTGAATAACGGTTTAATAAGTCATGCAAATTAGTTGTAGAGTGTTAATTTTATAAGTCCTTAGAAATCAATCAATTATACTAACAATTAAAATATACAGTTTATCATGAAAGACAATTATCAGTGAAACCATGTTTAACTTTCAACCTAATAATATTTATGCTGTAGCTAATTTAAAGTTATTGATGTGTTTATTTAAAGAACTAAAAAAGGAACAACAAAAAGAAATTGCCGATGGGGTCCGATTAGGGTCCACAGGAAAATAATTTAAAAAATGTTACTTTTTTCTAAATTGAAGTAAAGCTAAGTGGGATTTATGGCAGGCACCTAAATACTAAACAATTTAATATAATTGTTACAATCAGTATAAATAACTAGTTTCTTCTATCAAATTAGAACGAGATTTTGTGAAACAATCTTTATCCTGTAAAAGACAATAGTTAAAAAAAAAAAAATAAAATAGTGCTTTATTGATTTAACATAGCACAGAAAACCAGTAATAAATAACAATAAATAGGTAATTAACAGCAATAAAAACTAGTGATAAAGAGAAAATAGCAATAACAAAAAGCTAATAAAAATTAATACACAATAATTTTTAACTGCAGTTTGCCATATACTCCATGTCGAGCCCTCTTACTATTCCAAATAGTATACTACCGTTAGAAATCAACCAACAGTGGATCTGTTGTAAACATAACCTTAAATGCACATATAGCCTATCAACCACATGAGAGAAAAACATATGTTCAATTCAGTTAGACGTGTCATATTAAAGGTAATTTTACTGAAGTAAGTGATTCCCAATGAAATATAAGTAAGAGAACGACTTCTGTCTGTAGTAGGCTACATAAATAACTTCTAATGAAAGTATCCTAGTATTTATTAGGTTTTTATTCCTATTTATTTATTCTTATCTTTGGGTATGAATAAAACAGTTAATTTTATAATGCAGTTTTCTGTTCAAGATGGAGCTGTATTGGGTTTTATGCATGTAATTGTTACATTAAACACAATTTTAAACCAGTATCTATAGCTTCATTCGTGGGGACTTTTGATAGCAAGCTATCATCTTCAGACACAGCAACAACAATATTAAATACACAAAGTATATAATATGTTATATTTATATAAACATTTGTTTATACATTTTTTACCTTTATAGCTAAATCTGTTTACTATTTTAAATTATATTTTTGTTATGATTTTGAAAGAGTTATAAATAATTATTGAATTTATATTATTTTTTTTGTAATCTTGTAAGTAAAATTGAATGTTGAATTGGTCCATCCTCTAGGTTTAATAAGTTTTTAATAACGTGCTTTATTTATGTACTATGATTCCCTTGCATTGAAATATCGTGGTGTTTATATATGTTTTAATAATAATTATAAACAACGAGCACAACGAATAAAATATCTTTTGCTCGTTCTTCGAACTATATCTGTGCCATTTTACTGTAAATATATCACACATTATGCACAATAAAGGGTAATTGATACTTTTTTTTTAATAAGAATTACAGTTTCAAATAAAATTGTACAAGCGTTTGGAAAAGGTAAAAAGCTACAGGTAAAATTTAAGTACGACGTCATATTGAAACAAATTCTAACTCAGCGATTTATTTTATGTCAAATCTTCCTAACAGCTCGAATATATCGGAGCAACAGATCTGTGGTGTATTAAAATAAAAAAAACTCAGTGATTTATTTATATCAACCCTTCTTTACTGCAACTAATATTTTTTTGTAAAATATCTGTATTACAAGAACTAGCTTAGTGATTAATTTAGTCAATTCTTTCTCACTGCACCACTTTATATGTGCTATATATCTGTTATTTATTGATTTAGCATAGCATCAACTAAGTCAGTGATTTAATGATTCCAATCCCTCCTCAGAGTGCCACTATATATGTCCAACAGATTTTATGTATTAAAAGAACTAAGTCAGTGATTTATAGATTCCAACCCCTCCTCAGAGTGCCACTATATATGTCCAACAAATTTGTTATGTATTAAAAGAACTAAGTCAGTGATTTAATGATTTCAATCCCTCCCCAGAGTGCCACTATATATGTCCAACAGATTTGTTATGTATTACAAGAACTAAGTCAGTGATTTAATGATCCCAACCCCTCCTCAGAGTGCCACTATATCTGTCCAACAGATTTGTTATGTATTACAAGAACTAAGTCAGTGATTTAATGATTCCAACCCCTCCTCAGAGTGCCACTATATCTGTCCAACAGATTTGTTATGTATTGCAAGAACTAAGTCAGTGATTTAATGATTCCAACCCCTCCTCAGAGTGCCACTATATCTGTCCAACAGATTTGTTATGTATTACAAGAACTAAGTCAGTGATTTAATGATTCCAACCCCTCCTCAGAGTGCCACTATATCTGTCCAACAGATTTGTTATGTATTAAAAGAACTAAGTCAGTGATTTAATGATTCAAACCTCTCCTCAGAGTGCAATTACATCTGTCCAATAGATCTGTTATGTATTACAAGAACTAAGTCAGTGATTTAACGATTCCAACCCCTCCTCAGAGTGCAATTACATCTGTCCAATAGATCTGTTATGTATTACAAGAACTAAGTCAGTGATTTAACGATTCCAACCCCTCCTCAGAGTGCAATTACATCTGTCCAATAGATCTGTTATGTATTACAAGAACTAAGTCAGTGATTTAATGATTCCAACCCTTCCTCAGAGTGCCACTATATCTGTCCAATAGATCTGTTATGCATTACAAGAACTAAGTCAGTGATTTAATGATTCAAACCTCTCCTCAGAGTGCAATTACATCTGTCCAATAAATCTGTTATGTATTACAAGAACTAAGTCAGTGATTTAACGATTCCAACCCCTCCTCAGAGTGCAATTACATCTGTCCAATAGATCTGTTATGTATTACAAGAACTAAGTCAGTGATTTAACGATTCCAACCTCTCCTCAGAGTGCCCCTATATATGTGAAAAATTATGTTTTATTCATTACTAGAGCTAACTTACTAATGTATTGATGCCAACCCTTTCTAACTCCACCACTATACACGTGGTGGATCTGTGATGCATATCTATCTCTATTGTGAAACCAGGGTTGTAAAATGTATGTATTACAGGAGCTAACTTACTATTGTATTGATGGCATTCCTTTCTAACTCCACCACTATACACGTGGTGGATCTGTGATGCATATCTATCTCTGTTGTGAAACCAAGGTTGTAAAATGTATGTATTACAGGAGCTAACCTACTAATTTATTGATGGCATTCCTTTTTAACTGCATCACTATATATTCGCAAAAGATCTTTCATGTATTATAAGAGCTAAATTACTAATTAATTGATGCCACCCCTTTCAAGCCGTTCTTCTATATCCGTACAACAGATGTGTGATAATGGTTGAATGTAGAGTTTTTTTTGTTTATTGCTTTTTATTTTGTCAATTTCAAATGTATTAAATATTCATTAAATACAAATAGTTTGATAAATGTAAAACAATAATATACTAAATACACACGTAGAAAATGGAGATATGTTTTTCTAACTTACTAAAAAAAAAAAAAAAAAAAAAAAAAAACATAATTGACCGCCTCAAATACAATGTTTAGTTTTTTTTTTTAAATGTATAAAGTTTCAGACAACATGCCATGACGTAGTACATGCTGAGCCAAATGGTCCAAGAACTAACTGTAAATTTATTGATGCCAACCGTTCCTCACTGCACCAATATATCCGTGCAACATTATATATTGTGATACATTAAATTATAATATAGTTACGTTCAGGCTAAATGCAGTCAGCTGATTGTCTATTGCTTTTTATGTTGTGAATTTCAGTTTATTTAACAGTATCTCTTGGGAAAGAGTTTTTTCATCTCTTGGGAAAAACTATGAAATAAAATAAAATAAAATCAGATTAGATGTAAACACGTGATATAATTAAACACGTTATATAATTTTTAAATCCCTCAGTTGTTAGGGACTGCTAAAAATTATGTTATAAAGTAAACAATCTAAAATATGATACTATCAATAATTTTACTGCTATGTCCACACGTGTGAGTTATTATGTTTTCTCATATATTTTTGTTCTAATTTTACCTCATGTGAGACTCTTGTTTAAATAGCTTTTTGTTATGTTTCTTCCCAAGTTGTTTACGAAAGTAATTTTACACATCGAGTAACACTGCTGCAATAGACGAGGTCACCCGGCCTAACGCGTTGTTACATAAAACAAATTCAGTCTTCTATCTTCCCTTGTTACTTATTTTTATTAATATTTTGAAATCCACTTTGCATGGACAGTACATTACTAGTCCTAGAAAAAAATGGTTATTTACACAAGATAATTGTGAGAGAGTGAAGTTGATCATTGCAATTTCAAACTTATCATCATATATGAACTATTGATTAAAAACCGATCCTTGATCATTATTTAAAAAGAGAACTGTTGTAAAATAGGTAATGGAAACAGATTATTCACCCGTTAACAATAATTAATTGGGGTTTACAGTAGATGAATTGTAAAAGCTAGTGGCCGAGTGGTCTAAGGGATAAGGACGTGTACCACATTTAGGGATTGTGCACGTCCTAGTTCTGACCTTGACTGTTAGCTATAGTCAGTGCACTGTACTGGTTCTCCACTTTACTATATCTTACCTACACAGATCAATAGGCTATGGAGAAAGGGTAGATTGAAGAAGAAGAAGACATTGGACTCTCCTTGAGAAAAGTCCTAATATTAGTTAGATATTTTTATTGAAAAGTTGCAATTAAAAGTCACAATATCATCTTATCAGTGTTAACATTGGTGTTATCACTCATCCATTATATAGTGTTTTTTTACATGTAATATTTGTTTTTGACTGTTAGTATAAAGTAATTATATCCTTAATTTCTCACATTTAAAAGCTTCTTTCACATTATTATCAGATGTATTCCACTGGTATTCTTGTTATAATAATATAAGTAAGGCAGTAAAGTGTAGGTGAATTTGTTACTTTTTCGTAATTTTTTTTATTTCGCTTACAAAAATGGATATTGCTATGATGAAAATAATATCGTTTTAGGCATATGTAAATAGATTTGTAATCAGAAATTAACTCAAAATACGTAATCCGAAAGACTGGGGATTGGCTTAACTAATGTATGATAATAATTAATTATTTTCATGTTCCTTCACCTAAGAAGAGACATAAAACCTCATATGCACAACCAATCAAACGACAATTGAAACGTGATCGAAGTTATCGGCTCAAGATTAGAGATCATCCACAATACGTGATCAAAATTTCATACACTACTGAATACTATAAGCTTATTTACTCAATACTGATTTTCGTATTGTTTTAGTACATCCGTCACTTAAGCTCTGGATTTTTTTCGAAGAAAATGTG
This sequence comes from Stictocephala bisonia, assembly GCA_035578905.1. Classification (NCBI taxonomy): domain Eukaryota; kingdom Metazoa; phylum Arthropoda; class Insecta; order Hemiptera; family Membracidae; genus Stictocephala; species Stictocephala bisonia. Next base: position 72,410 of record JAQJVL010000883.1, read on the forward strand.
CAAATTAAAAATTTATTTCAGCTGTAAGACATTTTAATATAACGGTTTTGGAGTGTAGAACACATTCTTCTTTATAAGTAGACGTGTGCTTAATAGGATAGGAGGATAAAATAAATAGTATTAAGACTGGTTGAAAAGAGTTGGAATAAAATGAATAGTATTATGACTGGTTGAAAAGAGGTGGAATAAAATAAATATTATTATGACCGGTTGAAAAGAGTTGGAATAAAATGAATAGTATTATGACTGGTTGAAAAGAGGTGGAATAAAATAAATATTATTATGACCGGTTGAAAAGAGTTGGAATAAAATGAATAGTATTATGACTGGTTGAAAAGTGGTGGAATAAATTGAATAGTGTTATGACCGATTGAAAAGAGGTGGAATAAAATAAATAGTATTATGACCGGTTGAAAAGAGTTGGAATAAAATTAATAGGACAGACTATTTAAATTATGAAACAAAGGAATATGAGAATTATCAGTTTAACTATCATATCAACGCCAAAATAACATTAAACATATTGTTATTTTAGAGCAATTTATTCTCGTATTTTGAAATTTACCCTAAAAAAAGGCCATTAAGTTGAGAGGGAAAATGGCCAGTACGTTGTACAGGACCTGTAAAGTCCACCACTGCGCCTCAAAACCTCTTTATAATCTGGTTTTAGAAAGGTAGCATGGTGGGCCTCCCACCCATCTCCGGTAAACTTTAAAGTCCGGCACAAAATACACCTCCAGTTGACCAAAATCAAGAGAGTAAAAGAAAGAAAAGAAAAGAGAGAGAGAGAGAGAGAGAGAGAGAGAGAGAGAGAGAGAGAGAGAGAGAGAGAGAGAGAGAGAGAGAGAGAGAGAGAGAGAGAGAGAGAGAGATAGAGAGAGAGAGAGAGAGATAGAGAGAGAGAGAGAGAGAGAGAGAGAGAGAGAGAGAGAGAGAGAGAGAGAGAGAGAGAGAGAGAGAGAGAGAGAGAGAGAGAGAGAGAGAGAGAGAGAGAGCAAGATTTAACAGGAAAACAGGCAAGATTGCTTTTTATAGCCAAAGTAAATACACAACTGTAGAAAAGAATAAAATAAAACTGTAAGTTATAATCAAACTCGGACAACACATATATATCGAAAAATATCAATTATTAGAAATTAAAAAAAAACATTTTAAATATACTTAAAACATTTCAAAATATAATTGCTTGAAAAATCCTGTTATGCAGAATAGGACTATGTGGGCTGAGAACTCGCACTAAGCCTGGCCTGAACACATTTTGACAAAATAAATTTTATAAGTTATACAGAGAATACGGACACAAAAACAGATATTAAGATTTACAAGCAACTGTGAAAAATATAAACCTACGATCTGTTATAATAACTTAATACCAATGTAACTAAGCCTCGTAAGCCAACGTAACTAAGCCTCGTAAGCCAACGTAACTAAGCCTCTATGCTTCTTTCGAGAGTACACCGTAATGAACTCGTTTCTCTTATATTTGTTTGACTACATAACAGAATCCATCGATGTCAACATTTTTCGGTATCAGATGACATAGTACAATTTATAGAACCCATACTCACAGATAAATGTAACTATTTATAATTGACACTTGTTTTTAATATACTTAATAATAAAGGAGATTTATTGTCTAAAATATATATATTTATTACGTTCTTATTAAAACGTATCATTCTCAAATAAACACTAGTTGATTACGTTGACTACTGTTAACTTACTACCAAATGACGGCAGTAAAACAGTGTGTAAATGATCGACCACTTTACATTGATATCGGCTAAATGATTTATCTGCATCTAATTTGGCTTTCGTATACATTATATTAATACGTAACATATCTACTTGATGAATAGAGAAATGTTTAAAATGACACTAAATATCCTGATATTGCACTTAAATCAAATATTCACAAATAAAATCAAATAATGGACTTTGTCAATATATAATATAACAGTTTTTTATATTTAATTTAGTTTATTTGTTATAGAAACTATTGTTTATATTGTTAAATTAAAGTAAGTATATAAAAATACTTTTTTCTTACATTTATTGAATATATTATAGTTAAATATCTTCATTCAAATGTTATTACTTCCTAAGGTTTCCTCAAATAATCAAAAAAAGTTCATCTTCGATATTTTAAGTTATCCGTTACTACGTAGTATTTTTTGAAATTTATTTTTTACTTCACTAATACACATTTTGTTTATTTACTTTTTTTGCAGCTGAGAGTACACCAGGTAATGGTGTCTTTTTACGTCTTGAGAATTAAAAAGAAACGTTTTCATATCTACTTTAGTTCCTTTAGTGCTCCATTAAACTTAACATTAATAAATTTATTTAAAAATAAATCTTGATATTACGTAAGTAGATGAATGTAAAAAGTATAAAAAATGGAATTCACTCTTCTTCACTAAATTATTCTCACAAATTTCAACCCTGATTATTTTTCGTTTAGTTTAAAATGTCCATCGGTCTGTTTATCAGTTATGGTAACTGAAATTAACTGTATTATCTTCACCAAATTGATAATAGAATACGTGTTTAACTTGTTAGCAATATTTAAGTGAATTTTAAATAGTATACATTGAAAAAATTAACTTCTAAGAGACACAAAACATTTTAAAACATAATCAGTTTTTCGACAAACGGTTCCAATAAACTTGTCGAATTTGTCCTAAAATACAGTGGACTGGTATTATTAATCAACCAATTATACACATATTTCAGGGTTTGTGTGACCTTGACTTTAGCAATTATTTGTTTCTAGATTTTAATTAGTATTTTCAGGCAATGAGTTTAGTATCTTTGCACAAAGAAAAAGGAGTAGGCAATGTCCTCACAACTCTTCTTTAACTTTGAGAGGAATTTCTTAATGAGCATTGACATAGATATCCGTCAGTAGTAAATAAAGAGTTTTTTAGATTTGGCACATCGTCAAACTAAAAAAAAACTACCGTGTGTCATGTTGATATTTACTGATTCATTCATTCTATATACATAAACAGGGAAAAGGATTCGCTTTTTTTGAAAATTACGTCGTACGATAAACATCTAAAATGTGACAATATTTACCTCAAATAACACAATCCCTTGGTACATTATTGGCTTCTACCACAATTGCTGCAGTATCTTTTATTTTCTTTCTTTCACGTGAGATCTTTTTAATTATTGTTTACCCCTCTCCTTTTTCATGATCTCATATTTATTCTTCGTATAACCAATTCTCCATGGACTATAGATCTGTATGGAGAGGTTATCTTACAGGGTAAGGGAGGAAACCAGTATAGTGCAAAATGAATATTACAGATAAAAAATAGCATTTAAGGCCATAATTCCAACTTTCACTATATCTAACTCAGGTGTAATCCTGACGCCTTAAACCACTTGACCGTTGGATTAGTTGGATTATAGGATATGTTTGCAATTTATGACATTAACAAATATTAACATATTCAAAATAAGAATTATGATACTTGTAGTGAAATTAAGTTTCAAACGGCAACCTAATGAAAACCACTTTATATAGAGAGATAATATTTAAATAGTCAATAAATGTATTATCCAATCTGATTAATATTTTCTTTTTTTAATTCACACAACCATTTATATACCTACGTTATATTTAAATGCACATAAATTCCCCAAATACCTCACAGTCAAGAAAGCTATCTACAGCACGACTATATAAAAATATTCTCTAAGTTTAAAATTGTATATAAATCATTTTAACATGTTAGTGAATAGAAAAATAGCTTTTAAAAACTTACCTCTTTATTGTACTGTAAAAGAAATGACAAATGTGAAATAGAAGTTCAATGCTCAGTATATAATTTCAACAATTACATTGTCATTCGATAACTATACGTGTTTCTATTTATTATCCATACAAATGACTTCATGTTAATTGATTGTATGTAAAATTTTGTTTTATCCAACATTGAAAACAAAAATTAATGAATGTACATTACAGAATAAAAATTATCATTTTATATCATATTTTTAAGTTCCTTGTACTTCAAAGGGAGTTTTATTGAACATGTTCTATTTCCAATACTATGCATATTGGGATATGATTTAAAATTTAAAGAACGGCAATATGTAAAAGTGTTATATTGTATTATTTAAATAAAATATTATATATGACTTACGTATAAATACTGGTTTTAAAACACCTTAAACAATTTTAAGACGTTTTAAGTCACTGAAAATTTCTTCCTTGTGGTTAACACAACAGCCAGCCATTAAAGACAACATAAGTGCCAAGTAGTGGCCAGAAATCAAGGATGGAGTTCACCTGATATACGAAGCTATGGATTCTCTATATGCGTCGGCCTTAGGACAGAAGGTCAGTCCAAATATCCACCGCTGCGTCCCCAGACCTCTTCATATCCTCTAGTCATATATCGGTATGGTCCGTTCATACCTGTACCCAGCCCATCTGCACACACAACCACACACTGTCTGTATTTAGTCTTAACTTTGTGTCTGGATTCTTAACAATTACGTAAATGCTACATCGAAGTTAAACACAAATTGTATATTTTTTACATGACCATGCTATTGCTGTACAATTTTGTTCGGGGAAATGTGTTTATTTTTCATACAAATTTACGTTTAATTAATATCAAACTGTTTAATAATAAACACTCTAATAAGTAGGTTAAAATTACTTGTACAATTCAAGAAAATTTATATAATTATATTATTTTACATTGTTATAAACTAAGCTTTTATATTACAACTTTTTCAGTGGATGTATCGCATACTCGACGATAGTGTAGAATCTCGATTATTAACAAATAATCTGTTTATGTACGGAGAAATATTTTAGAATAACTGTTTTTTTTGTAATACCAGAATACATATATGACTAAAGCCGATGACATGAATTACACTAATCAATTTTATTAGTTTAACTTATGTTTTTGATATATTTTTATTTAAGTATCTTTTATATTACTTTTATTTCAATGGAAGTACCCTTAAATATTTTTACATCTGTAGTAAAAAAATTTTTTATTTTTATATCATAGGTTTCTAAATACTTAATAAGTCATGTGAAAAACAAATTCATGGTGTTAAACAATAAGATATAATACAACACTGCCCATAGTAAAAAATATTTTCAAACGGAAAACTTATCACTCCCCAGGGGGCAATCCTTTCCAAGTAAATACAACATATCCATAAACATAATTTCACCGTTAATCTTCCAAGAGACTAAATAGGAGATCTCATTTCCTACAAAGTTTTTATTTAAATTTTACAGTGTAAAAACATATTTCAATAGCGTATTAATGTAATAATTTAATAACCACATCAAAAAATTGTTTTATTATATACGTCCTTATATATTAAACTTACCTTCGAACATGTCTTAAGGAACTTCATATTACATATTTAGGCACATTACATAAGACACACACATTATTAGTGCTTAATTTGATAAAAATATTGTTTTTGTTTGATATTAAAATGAACAATGAATAGTTTTTCAACTATATGATTAAACATTTTGTTCATTATCTGCTCATATAAACTCATATAAAAATAAACAATATTAAATTGTCAGTTAGTAAAAATTGTGAGAAAATTAAAAAAAAATTAAAATGTGTATATACTGTCTACATTAAATTGAAACGTTCACGTTTGAATCATATTAGAATACTGAATTTTATGACATCTTGTCGTTCTAAACTATAATCATAAAGTCACTCTAAAAATTATAACCAAAAGCTGTAATAACTTAAAAAGCTCAAGTAAAAAAATATATAAAATTATAAATAGTATAATACTAAAACATACGTAATATTAATATTCATTAGCCACACAGCTCATCTTATCTTTATAATAAACTAAAATCATATCTCATGATAAACATACATCGTTAAGTGAAATTGATATTATACACGTGTAATTGATAATAAAAATAAATATGTTTTGTGATTTATTATTGTGTTTAGTCTCAAAACACTTATCAACATTTATTCTTCATTACTATTTAAATACGGCTAGGTTTATTTTCTTGAATATATTTTACAGCGTTTTTGTAAGTGACATTATGGTATGTGCTAAATACACAATAGTCCACACTATTGGCGCAGTACTACATACTGTTCTGCACCAGCTACTCGTTCTCTATACACGGTCCTCTCATACCAACATGGCGTGCGCTCAATGGTTGCCATCAACGTGGACAAAACTAGACAATTCTGGGATGACCATGTTGGATAGTAGCAAAGGTTCAGATGTTGTATATGGAAGACTATGTATTATAACAGCAGATACCTACTGTTATATTTTTCATTTAAAATTTTGATCATAAAATTAAATATGATTTTAAACCTATTTACCTATGAAAATAAACCTATTTTCAAGCAGACAAACGATTAAGAATTAATGATAAGTGAAATACAAAGGTTGGTACCAAAGCATAATACAAATGGTAAAACAAAGGGATAGTTACATTCACTTCTGAAGTACTACTGTAAGTACATCAAAGTACAAGATAGGGTATTCTTTTAACACGATTACAAATACCTCTTAATAATCGGCTTAACAATTGTTGAACAAGAAAACTAAGAACCATTTCTTCAATAACAGAGATGAACATTATTCATTTACTTTAGCTTTACAATTAATTATTAACTTCATAACTTTAAAAGTACTTTAAATAATTAATTAATTCATAATAACTTTTCAAAACTGGTTCTTTATTTTTCATTAAAAAGACAACTGACGCGATACAATATATGACAAAGGGTTTCCAAAAGAGTTGGCTGTACAAACAAACTGAGTCCCCAAAATTATGTGTTGGTTGTAGACGTACTCCGCTACTGCTATCTAACGGTGATAATTTTCAAATTCATATTTTTATGACTGTTTTGCGTACTATTATCTGAGCTGTTGGTCACTTCACTGTGTGTTAGACAGACATAGGCGGTGGGGGTTGGGGGGGGGGGTTAAGAAAACCGAGCATGAACTAACTGTAACGAACGGTAAAACCGGTTTTAAGAGACCTATATGCGCGGACAGTCTTCTTGTTTCTATGGTAAATGTTGAAAATGTGTTTTTCCTGTATAATTTTGTTACGAACAAAATTACTGCAGCTGAAGAATTTTAATTACCATGAAAATGTTGAAAAGTATCAGGCAAAATCTATAATTCACCAAAAAAATTTATTCACATGGATGTTTTTTCGTAATTTTCATCAGGTTTAAACTCAGTAAACATGCAAAAAAGGAAGGCTAACTATTTAACAGACAGTTTCGATAATTGTTATTTACGTGGCTGCCTTTGCCCCTGATTTGTATATTTTTATAGTCTTTGAAGTTGAGTGATAAATATTATACGCTACAACTGGAATCAATTAATAATTGCAGCCTACGTCAGTCAAGTGTACTGTTTATGCTCACTGCACTGGAAGTAACATTGTTGTAGGTATGTTTCATTACTATTTGATGCCGTTTATGTATTATATTACAACAAGATACTGTTTAGCTGTTTATAGAGCCATCAAATTGAATGAATAACAATTTTGTTTGGAAAACGTATGTTTTTTTCTACTTTTTTCAGGCTTTATCTTCAATATTATGATATTATAGTACATTGTTTGAAATATTCAATAATGTGGTCAATCGAACCAGTTATAAGTACTCACTAAATATTTTATTTATCATATTAAAATATTTAATTTTGTACTATACCAACATATAATTCCTATTTCAATGTTCTTAGCCAACGTAGAATTTGCTTTGGTGAGTATATTTCCAGCAACAAACTAAAAACAAGTTTATTACAGCCAAATAAATGTTTCAGTTGAGTATTAGAGTATATTTAACATATAATTTATTTTTAATGTTACAAAAACATTTAATATTATATAAACTCTTGTCCGATTATAATGGAATAAAATACTTGGTAGTTAAATATACATTGTGCAAATAAATAATAAATTGCTACTTCTTCAATATCCTGGCTTTAAGAGCTACTAATATAACATAATTATTTCAAAACAATAATCGTAGTAACGAACATCAATTCATTAGGCAAACGGACACCTTTACTTATGAAATAAACTTATGACAGTAATCACAAACAGTAACTGTCAGATCTGACAGCAACTCAAGTGGATTGTGACTGTTACAGTGAGTGACAGGAAAGATACATTTCAGACACTGTTAAAGGTAGATGATGGTTATGTCAAATGGAATATCGCAGTAATATTGTTTTTTTCATATTTACGTAGTGCATTTAAGTATTGATATAATATAATTGAAATAATATTTATCATGTAACAAACCTTCAATGGTTTAAGAAAGTCTCAGTAGTCTACTGACATCAAATTTTGTCAGTTGGTTGTAAAAAATATTTTAACAACAATTTTATATCGTCATATCAAAATACTTTTAATTGTTTATAACATGATACTTAAATATGCATTTTATCATTAAAAAAAGAATTACTGGAAAAATCCTATAAAATATATAAATATTAATGTTTTAAAAGCAACTTGAACACAATAATTATTTATAGGAACTGTACAATGGGCTTGAATGTTATTATTAAACAAACTTTTAAAGATAAAAAATGCCAAAACGTGTCAGTACTGTACAAAGACACTAAAGTAAATATTTCATTTAAAAACAAATAAACTACTATTAACTAAGTGTGATAAATTCAAAAATATTTTTAAAATACTCAAAAGTTATAGTTTTAGTATTCTAAATACGTTTCATCGGTGTATTTATTTTCTGTTAAGCTTGCTTTTAATCTAATACACGACACATGACTATGTGCTATATTGCATAAACTGTTGTAATGATAGTTAAATATGTGTTTCAATAAATTAAAGCCGGTGTTTACTGTGTATCTAGTTTCACAAAGCTTGGCAAACATTCCAATGTTGAGATAAGCTGGGTTTTAAAGACCAATACATTTGTGCAATATGTTTATTAAGACAAATGTTCACGTGATTTCATTTAACTGTATTATGTTTTCCTTGGACTAAACACAAAAGATTAACTATGTAAAATATGAAATATCTTATTACAATATTATTGATTTGTTCTATATAATAACAAGGTATATATGTGTAAAATTTTACAATAAATAAACGGTAGGTAATTTGTTGAAACTTTACTTTTCAAAACTTGTTTTACTATCTAATTATACATCGTTAAGACAGCGATCATAGAGACATGGGTGAAGCTGGTGGAGTGTCGTCGTTGTTACTAACTAAGGTTAACTCTTTCTTACATAAGGCAATTGTCCGAACCAAGTAGCATTGATCTGAATTTCAACTAACTGACAGGCCTAATACTCATTTCTCTTCCCTTCACGACGTCCTGTCCTGACTACCATTCAACACGGACACCCCAGATATCTTCAGTAGTAACAGCGTCGATGACAACCGATGAGTGGTCACCGTTTCAGTAATAAGAGGACCGAGTAAGTATTTACTCTCTTCCGTGATATTTATTAATCATCCGCCTTTTTATTTTCCTCCATTGTATACAGCTAACGGGAATAAAATAGGACATTTTTTGTATAACTCTATACTAATTTATTAATATTCTAAAAACTTATCAAAAATATATATTAATTATAAGTTTGAAACCAATAAGATTATTAATTTATCTGGAATCCCTGGACTTTGTATGACTAAATATATTTACTGAAAAACAGTGTTTATGAGCTTTGACGTTGAATGTCCTTCAATGACGTATTTGTAGTTAAATAAGTGAGACGTTTGTTCTAAATAATATATATTTAATAAATAGAGATCGGGAGATTGTGATATTATGTTTAGGGTGTTGTTCTCAGCAGGGACACAAATATTAAACTGGCTACCTGGTGGATGGGACGATCACTTCCTTCAAAAGAGATCTTTTGAGAAGACGTGGTGAAATAAAAGTATTTTACTTTACGATTAGAACTCATTTTATTTAATTATTAATTGAAACAAATTATGTAAATAGTGTAATTTACTAGCTATTAGGTAGTTCAATAACTTCAATCACAAACTGTAATTATTATCGATTCAAAGTTAAATGAGTACACATATTATTATTAATTAAAACGTTTACCAATATTACATTATAATTATGTTTTTTACTCGCATAGTTGTTTATCTACAGTTCAGATTATATAATTTATATCTATATTGTCTAGATTAATACTCATATTCTAGTCCAGAGATGGGTCAAGGTAGATGTAGAAGCTGAGTATCATATTGATATTAGTAATGTTATTTATAAACAACCTTTAGCTAAATTACTAGTAAATAGAGTTTTATTATGAAAACCTGTAATACCCTATATTATAAAATGTAAAATAATACATATGTGAGTAATTTATTTTAATTTTAAATATTAGACTAGTTAGGAATAATTAGATGAAGGAGAATATTGCGATTAGTTTATGCCAGTAAAATAAATAACGAAAAAAATTACATAAAAAAACTACTTAAACAGAAAAAATCCTTTTGTTATTTCAGAGTGAAGGTCAGTTTATAAATGTATCATTTTAGTCAATGCCAATTTAAGAAAATTATTTAATTATTTATTTGCTGTTGGTCATAAAATGATCAATATAAATTATGGTATGACATCAATCTTCACGTGTAATTTAAAAAGTAAATACTAAGTTAAATAAATTAAATTGAAAACGTTCAATAGTATAAATAATGGGTGAAGTTTCACTGTAACGGATAAATAAAATGGAACAGGTGCTTTATATTCGTTACCTACTACTAAAATAAAATACCTCAATAAATTATAAATAAATATGGTTTTGAATTACGATTTTCATTGTTTGAACTGATCGTGAAGGCTTTTGGAAATATATTCCTAATGATAACTTACCGTTTTTTTAACTATACAAGACGTTGAGACGGGTTGGTTAACATCAGTTAATGAACTTGAGGAATCAAACCTCCAATTTTAATGTTAATGATTGTATAATGATACTACTTAGGTGAAATAGTCACACAACAATATTTTATTTATTCTAAACTAACACAGTGTGATTATTAATATTGTTTAATTTTTCTATTAACTTAAAAACTAATTTTTTTATTTTTCAGTTCTAATTTTCAACTTAATTTTATTTTACAACGTTTGTGCGTTAGTTTCATCTAAATTTAACTGATTTGATAACAATGCTTTGTTTGGTTTGAACAAGATTTAATCTCTACCTTAAATAAAATTGTTTCAAAATTTAAATCGTTTTATAAAAGCCTTATACTCTAAAAAAAAAAAACTTAATTACTATCCCTATAAGACCAAATAAAAACTCTCATATACTTAATACATAATCAATTTGTATTAATTATATATTGTCAACTCTCAAATGGGAAATTTGGCTAGAGAGTTATATTAAGGACAATGTATGTATCTGTTGTAAAAAAATCTTCAATCTTGAGGGACAATGAAAAATGATCCGCATTGATGAATGAGAGGCTATATATAAGATAGTGTTATCTTTATTTTTATAAAACAAATATACGAAACAAGTTTCAGAAAGATATTTAAGAGAAAAACATTTACTACTGTTTGCCACTATTGAAACTACATTCAACAAATTAAAATTAACGTTCATGTATATTTACAAGGATAATTTATATTATGAAATTTTCTTGCTTTTTCGTCTTTTGTATTAAAAAATACTGCACAATAGTAAAACAGCCTTTAATTTATTATTTTATGAATTTATTTTATTATTTATGAAAAATTTATAAATAATATGAATTTAAACAGTTTAGTATATTTGTTTTTTTTAAGCATAGATTATTGCATGAAATGTGACGTTTCTACTATATAAAAATAATACCAAGCAATTATTAGAACTGGGGACATGCAGGGATTTCAATGGAGACATTTTCATGACGAAAGAGTTATTTCTATTGTGTTCAATTTCTTGTTGTTATGTATTTAAGAGCGAAATAGTATTTACAATACGAATGGGTAAATAATATAAGAAATAAAGTCTCTTTTACTTTTCATACAGGGTACATTCACAAATGTGCTTTAATAATAACTGTTAAAAATTTAGGGAAATATATAAATAAATATTTATGGAATAATCTCACATGGTATGAATAAATGTTAAGCATAAAAACTGTAAACATAATTTGTTATATTTTCATATTCACACGAATATCTATTCGAAAAAAAAAAAGATTTTATGCTTCTTAATCAACTAATTTAAAAGCTTAATAATTCATGTTAACCTGCCAAGTCTGCAGGGTTTTTGCTTTCACAATTGCCGAAGCTTGTTTTCTTCTTTCTCCTCGGATGCCTATCAATGCCAAATAGGTAGAAGGGGATCCCTCCCGGAACAACCACGACTGCCCCGCCGAAAACTGTGCGGTAAGCACAGTTGACCGTGAACGCTCCTCTGCCAGCACAAGCTTGTATTCTTCATCCTCATGGCACCCACCAACAGATCTGCTCTGTAAAGTATAGAGGTATGAACAGACATCTTATGCTTGCTCTAGGGCCACCCATGGTCTCAAACAGCCTGCCGAGTGACCATCTTGTTGCAAACCACCTGGGAGTGTTCCCAGTATTGCTGTATGCTTTCGAGAAACACCCAGATAAATTGCCATATCTTTTGTTTGGATCTTGACAGAACAAATTGTCATGGGGATTACAGTAGGTCTTCTCCGTCGGATGAGTATAACGAACTGTGTCTGGAAAACCCATGGCTCATCATCATCCAAAGATAGACTCGGCGTAGCCTACTAGGGATACACAGTGTGTATCTCGAGATGAACCAAGCCAACTTACGATTACTCGCAGAAATCGTGACCGATTACTGATCGCTGATCAACTCCTCAGGTGATATACTCGTTCTACTGCAATCTTTAGTAACATACTTCAGGTGACAAAATCTATCAGATAACCCTGCACAACGACCAGGAGAGTGTCAGGCACTCTGCAATGCCTAAAATATGACAACCAATAGTGTGCTGTGTTGACCAATAGTGTGCTGTGTTAAATGTGATTTTAACATTCATGGTGACCAACATTATTTTTGGTTGGGCCTGATGACAAGCTTTATTAGCTCTCTGAACTGCGCCAACTACTTCAGAGATGGCAGTCAAGGTCAAGGTTGAGTACCCCTTTCTAAAGCCATGCAGCCAGAGAAAAGTCCACAGCAGCCTCGATGGCGCACTGCAATCACCATTCTCTCGCAGAGCTTCTCCACCTCGAAGAGCATTCCATGATAATTTACATAAATAAACCACTGAGTTGGTTCTTGTAAAATATTGCAGATCTGTTGCACGGATATAGTGGTGCAGTGAGAAAGGGTTGACATAAATAAATCACTGAGTTGTTGCCTGTAATACGTCACATATCTGTTGCAATGTAGAAGATCTTACATAAATAAATAACTGAGTTAGTTCTTTCAATGCATCACAGATATGTTGCACATATATAGTGGTGCAGTGAGGAAGTGTTAACATCAATAAATCCCAGATTTAGGTCTTAGTCCATTTGGCTCAGCATGATGTCGTGGTTGGTATTTTACCTACAGCTTTTTATTCTTCCCAAACACGTGAACAATAATTGTATTTGAAGCTCTAATTTATATGTTTTTAACGTGGGTACTTTTAAATGCCCTATAATATACATAAAGTGTGCCATCTATATGTATTAAAAGGTATATAAATTATTGTTGTGTCTTTTTTTGTAAATATGGAAAGATAAACAAAATAAAATACGGTTATTTCACTTTCATGAACTCATGAATCTAGTAATAGAAACTCTAGAGCTGATTTTTAACTTAAAAATATTACGTTATAAATTTGTTTTGGTAACAATAAACTTAATGCAATACTTTGCTACAGTTAATTGTTTATTTAATTTATTTTAATTTTTCAAAATATATTGGTATTATTACAAAGTTTATACTAGCTAACAAAAGTGTAATAACCCTGAATTTGAGAAGTCTTCACTTTTTAATAACATTGTACATCAACAATAATTGTGATTGATTATACTTACACTGGTTATTTAGCCATATTTGGATTAAGTGATAAAGTGAAGTTGCAAAAAAAGAAATATTCTGAAATAATCAAAATGATATTTTTAAGTGAGGTAAATTTTGTAAAAATAAAAAAAAAATAGTACGGATGGAATATTTTTAGTTTTTCCGATACAGAACAAAAGTAAGATATTTTATTTGTAGCTAAGCTGCAGAATGGGTAAGTAACTACTGGACAACTGTGACACAAGAACATCCGAACATGTTCGTTTGTATAATAGTTACAGATAAAATTATTAGCTGATAATTACTAACATTGCTACTAAATTTAATGTAAAAGAATAATATTTCTGACCCATAATACAGACTGAACTAAAAATCTACAGTATAGTATATACATTTGTTTACAACTACGCTGGATATGTTATTTAAATCTATGTAAAGTTTATTAAGAATGGAGTATCTCAATTTCGAAAACCGAATTACTACAGTGTTTCCAGAGGGTTCCCTCAAAGGCAGTTTGGTTTCATTAAGGATTGAATTAAAGGAAGTTCCTGATGGAAGGTTAGTTAAACCAAACAGCCCACAGCTAGTTTAGAGGTGTTTCGCATTCTACCCGCTTGGTTACGTAAACCGCATATCTAATATAGGTTCAGACACCTTTAAATTACAAATAAGTATTGAATGTAAGGTGTTTGAGGTCTTCGTTGCATTTATTTACTAGTTGGCCGATATTTATAATGTTTGTGATTCAGAACTGCATTTATATCTTTTGAATTTCATTCAATTAAAAGGTCCAAGAATAATTAATTTAATTTTATATCTCCATAGTATGACAAATGTCACATGGCATAAATTAACACGGAGAGTGGACTGTGCATATATAATTATAAACTGTAATTATTCATCATTAGGACGCCGAACTTACTATTACTGTGACGTTTCTTAGAAATACCCATTCCTTAATATCCCAATAACCAGGGCAATTAAGTGGAACTACAACTTAAGTGGAATCTGAACCACTTAGTATAGGGAAAGTTTTCAGCTGATTGACCAGCCTGCTACTCCATTATCTTCACTACACAACATCCGGATCATTAATGTCACCCAAAAAGGACACTTCAGACTTATCTAGTAGTGTCTACGTCGATGACAACCATTGAAAAGACGCTGTGACAATATTAAGTTAATAAAAAAAAAAAAAAAAAAAAACATATCACATACAATCTCAACATTTTGTCCCCAAGTAGCTGGGTCACAGCACTGTGCCATTAGTTCCAATATCGTAAATTCACCTAACAGATGTACATTTATTGATGTTAGAATTAATAATAAGTAGAATATGAGTGAACATGAATAATATAATAGTTTTTAAGGTAAATAAAAACTTGGTAAGTTATAATTACTTAAAAACAATCTCTGTATGACAATTATATATTTTAAGTTACTTTCTGGTATGAGTAGGTTGATAACTTTTATAAATAAATACACAAGTCCTTTCCTTTCCTTTCCTTTCCTGCACTCATTTCCAAAATGTATTTTGAACAGGGAATTTTGAAACAACTGACATGAATACATTTTTGACGGAATCAATGTTTTCCTTGAATGTCGATTCTACAAGTGCTTTCATAACAAGAGTTCAAAACGTGTTATTACAGGAGATTGTTTGGAAGTTTTGGTTTTCCCGATAGCCGGAAGTTTAGATAACCAAGGTGCTCTGAAGAAGAGTTTCCGCTCGTTCTTTCTTATCTAATATCCGTGAAACAGGGAACGATATAGACTCTCCTACTACGCATGCAGATCTGTAAGTGTGGCTTGTGTGAGTTGTTATTGAACATGGAAAGAGTATAGTTGTGTTTTGTTGGTTGAAATATTGTATAAAATACAAAATTTACTCTCTACTTTAAAAATATAATCTATAATCCATACTCTAACTAAATAGTTAAGAGGATAATATTACTTCCATCTACTTAGGTTTCTTGACACTGTTTATATATGTTGTTGTTGTAATATTAAGATGTATTATGTAGTTTTAAAATAATTCATATCTTTGTAATTTATAAAAAAGTCTACGTACATTTAGTAGCAATCAGACAGAATATCTAATGAACAACTTTAATGCTTGGAAAGGTTTAGAACCTAATTTTGCAATGCATTATGTTTGAAGTTAGTTACCACAATAATAAAGTTAGTAAGTTAGTTACCACAATAATAAAGTTAGTAAGTTAGTTACCACAATAATAAAGTTAGTAAGTTAGCTACCACAATAATAAAGTTAGTAAGTTAGTTACCACAATAATAAAGTTAGTAAGTTAGCTACCACAATAATAAAGTTAGTAAGTTAGTTACCACAATAATAAAGTTAGTCAGTTAGTTACCACAATTATAAAGTTAGTCAGTTAGTTACCACAATAATAGAGTTTCTCACTAGAAAGAATAATAAATTAAGCAAGCCACACAGTTAGCGTCTAGGTTTGCCTAATGAAAATGTACGTGTACGTACGTATACATAAGCCCACGGTGTACATACATAACAAAATGCATACAAAATTGACTCTACGTGAGAAAACTACACTGTACTATTTTAAAAATATTGATAAGTTGGATGATTTTTGTATATTAGTTTTATAATTTTAAGTACGTACATTCTCACACGTAGAAAAGTGATTTGATTTCACATGTATTTGTAATACATAAAAACCTATTGTATTCTTGTTTTATATTATAAATATGAAAGGCTGTCAATGTACGATAATAGTTTTTAACGTACTGTGAAACACATTTTAGAACCTCTAAATTTACTATTGTAAACAAGATACTAAATTAACTTCTGTAAAGAGACTATTTCTGTAACAAGAGGTTCTGAGTCGTAAATCTTGTGATAGTGTCAGGTAATTAACTTTTCAACAATACACTTTGCTTGGCAAAGTACTTAAGTGCGAGCTATTAACGATGTGCTGCAGCGTTTCACTTAGTGTAATGTGCCGACGGTAAAATTGGCTCATCTTCTAGGAAACAAAATGACCGTGACATTAAAAGGTTGATATTTACAATTTTAAATCTCTACAATTTGTTGGTGAAGTGAACTTTCATATACATTGTTTACCTAAGAAGTTTAATTAATTTTTTTACTTCAAAAGTATTTGTATTTTTGTAGTAGGAACTAGGTACGTATTCAAAGTTTTTAAAACTATTATTTCATAGTTGTGATTGTAATAGAACAACTAATATCGTTTATATTTCTAACCGTTCATCTTTGAAAGTATTACACTAATTTAGCAACATACTTTCAATAAACATACTAACTTTGTACGCAATCCACTTAATATGTTTAAACATAACGTTAATCCCTTTAGAAAAGCAACAAACATAAGTTTGCAATACCCATTATGGTACGCCAATTCAGAGATAGTGTCAAGTTGCTCATTCGGAACAATTCCTGGCTGTGTGCGTCTTTTATCAATATTTAAAACCTCCTTCAAACTAATTTTCCTGTCTAGCGTCTATAGGAAAGGATGAAAATGTTCATTAAATAAGGGGTACATTTAGTTATTGCATATTAGTTTACAAAAAAAAAAAAAAAATAATAATAAAATTTAATGTTTTCAATAAAAACATGAAAAAAGGCATTTTGTAATACAATTTATGAGCTGTTTGAAATAACATTTAAATATATCAACCATAATGTTGTGTTACAATAACCGTTATTATAGATTAGCACTATCATTTATACATTAGGATCTGTTTAGATAAAACAGCCCCAGTGTACACATATATGACGTAACACAAAATATGAACCATCAAAGTCCTTATAAAACTTTCCACGCACCACTTGTTACTTGGTGCTTGTTACTCCTTGACCTCAGTACCAAAAATTTGGACTTAATATCAACCAACATAAGGGTGTGAGAAACTTCAGTCATTCTTACTATTAATGAGTTACCATCGTTAACCTAGAAGTCTACAAAACTGATCTGACAGCACGTATATTAAACCCTTGCATTTATTTATGTTTGTCCAGAAAATTAACAATCACTTGAAAACATTTCATAGATATGAAAAATGCGCACACTCTACTTTCAAACTCTTTCTTTAAAATTACGTATGCATATTATGTGTGTTTGAGGGGGTTACTCACCCCTTAAGTGCGAACGTTTTCAACAAGTTTCCGCAAGAAATTAAACATGATCATTATTTCTTTTCATTTACAAATAAATTAAAAACTTACGTGCTTTGAAATAATAATAAAGAAAGTATGTTTGATTTTAGTATTATTTTCATTGTTAACATTTATATTGTAATGTATTTTAAATAAATATTTGAAATTAGTTAAAAACTATTATTGAAAATGTACAATTTCAATTAATATTGTCACTGTAAATGTATTTGATTGTCAATCTAGTTTATGAATTTGATTTATATTTATGCATTATTAAAAAAAAAAAAAATAAAAAAATAAATAAATATATATATATATATATATATATATATATATATATGAAGTAACAACTACTGCATTCAAAAAAAGATTTATTCTACTTTCTGACAATAAATATTTCGAAAAGCAGGACATGACTGATATTGTATATCTAAATGAAAATAAATTTATATATGATTTTAAAATTATTTATCTAAACAGTAAGTGAATTAAATAAACCTTTGGTTATTGGTAAATTTGTTCTGATTTAACTGGTAGTGCATGAACCACGATTACGATAAAGTTGTGCTCATACATCTGTTACATTGCATACAAATGATTTAGATAACATGTTAATCAACCAAACTATCTGGAAACAATTTCTCTTACGTAACTTTTCATCATATATGGTTTAGTTTTACAGGGATATTAAGTATTAAAACAATTAATACCACATTAACCATCGTATTTCATATTTTATACTTCCTGATCTTAATTATTATCATAAATTATTATTGTAAACATATGAATGACCATTAACAACAAGCTCTAACACAAATAGTAACCTTAAATATTATTCAACAAACTTTATTACTAGAACTATTGTACAGCAATACTTTTAATGTATATAAATTGTGGCTTCCGATCGAAAGTTGCTTATATAAATTACATAAAAACATAATCTAGCTTATGCTAACTACTTAAACTATGTAAAATATATAAATAAAATAACAAGCTTATAACATTACAAACATAACATAAACAGGCTTATATAAATTGTGCTCCTTATATTTAATTTGGGGAGTATATAAATATTCACAATAACTGAGTAAGGTTATATAGTAACTGTATCTGTCATACTCTCAAGGCAAAAGTGGTTAACCCACCTGTCTCTCCCATGAACCTTTGAGACTCAACTTTTAATTGGTTGTTAGACTAGAGGTTAACCTGTAAGGAAACTAGTTGTGTTCCACAAATATCAAACGAGTTTGAGTTAACACATGTGTTACTGAAATGTTTAAGTGGCACAAAGAAAGGTAAATTGTACTAGAATTTTATGAATATGAAGTATAATAGGCAAGTGTAAAAACTCAATAGTAATAACTATACAACAGAATTATTCATAATAATGTAAATTAGAACTATTATTACACAAGTTAAATATTTAAGTAGTGTCCTACGGGATAAACTTGATTGAATTTGAATTTCTTAAACATCTTCCCATTTAGTTAGGATTTTGCATCCGGTGAATCACTTGCTCAAGGTAAATATGTTTTCCTCAGAAAATATCCTGTAAATCTGGGACACATTTGCAACAGTGATTTCAGTTGGGTTGTGATGTTTGTGAGGGCAAGATTTTCTTCTCCCATCTTAATAATTTTCCGGAATCATCCAGAAGAGAAGGCGAATAAGGCTGGTAAGTCACTATTAGAATCCTTTAGTAGATTCTGCATACATAGTTGAGCAGCGCCACAATATTGAATAGAGCGCTGTGGTTTTCACTAATTGTGGTTTTCATTTTCAATTAGCAAAATGAAAACCACAAGAATAACATAGACAGCAATGTAGGATACTTTACTGAATTGAAATCCACTCCCTAATGTGGAAAACATAGATTAGCCTGCTCTATTCACTATTGTGGTGCTGCTCAACTATGTATGCAGAATCTACTAAACGCTATTATTCAAATAGTAACTTACCAGATTCGTCTTCTCTGGATGATTTCGGGAAATTATCAACCCGTTCTGATGGGGGGAGAAAATCTTGCCCTAAAAAATATCACAATCCAACTGAAATCATTGTGGCAAATGTGTCCCATAATCACAGGACATCTTCTAAGGAAAGCAAATTGTCCTTGAGTAGTAACTCTAACAACAGATTTACTTGATTTAATTTATTTTATAAGTTGGAAGATATAAGGACAATTAGAATACATTAAAATTATTGCTATTTAGAAGGAATACATACCAAAATGCTATACTATATTTTGTATAAACACCAACCTATATAATAAGTAATGTTTTATTTCAGTTAATATATTACGAGATTATGTCAGTTAATGTAGCAGCGAATGTGGTAATTGCAACAAACTATTCCTCATGAAGTGCCATTATTTAATATACCAATGACAAATGAACATTCGGAGTTAACAGTTGATCCCTTTCGACATCTGTTAGGTCTGATTAGTACTGATTGGGGTTACACCGTCCACCCCTTATACAGTTTAACCTTAATTGTCACGCACAGTAGTTTTGTCCCACCCAACCACCCGTACATGTACCACTCAGCACGACACCCCAGACTTCTCTAGTATAGTCCACGTCGATGGCAACCATTGAGCGGCCGCCATGTAAGTATTAAGAATACCAAGCCTAGAATCTCCACAACACTCTCCTTGAGTAGCTGGATTACAGCATTGCGTCACTAGTGCTCACTAACTGTTAAGTACTGGCAACGTACTGACCTTTCATGCTTTGTGTAGGTATTTCTCCCAATACCAACCCACCCATACAAGTGGGAGTGAGTGTGGTGTGGAATAATTTACAACGTGACAGAATAATTTACATAAAAAATGTTGGTTGGATGGCAACAGCAGATCCAATTATCCACTGTGATGTTGTTTCAACTTCAGTAACAATCAGCTGAGAAGCATTGTCAGGGAGAAACAACTATTGCAGATAGATTGAGATTGAAACGCAGCGTACAGTCATTATTATAATCGTATTTAAAATATACAAACGTGTAGACTACAACATAAAATACCATAAACATAGTAAAACTGTATCCGCGTCATATGACAAGTTATATGTACGTAAAAAGTAATAGTAAAGAATAGAAATGGAATATTTATATAAGGTTTACTCAAAAAACGAAATAAAAAGATGTTGATTACAATTTTAGAGTACATTTTGTTTACACCCGGCATCTTGAATGTTTATATTATTTACAAGGTGAAACCAATCTTCTCTTTAGCACCACCCAATCCCATAAAATCAAGGAAACTTATTCAGGCAGAGTAAGAGAGAGTACCAGAACTTTATATTGTGAATATTACTGACACAACCAACAGCCATGACTACGATTCGAAACTGCACTATTGTCCTGATGCCTTGGACAATCTCTCCCTTATGATTGTTTTTCTTTATCCTATACTCACTTACTATTCTGTTCGGGTGTTTTAAATAGAAATATAATTCATATTATTTACTAACAATAATTTTAAAGTATTCTTTCCTGTTTTATAAGTTTCATTATTTATAATACATTTTAATTTATTTACTTTACTCTCATTATTGAATTTTTTAAGTTAGTCTTGTATGATATTTATGACTTAAGTTGTCTTGAAAACCAGTTTTAACTGAAGAACACTTGAAAATAAACGTTTATTTTGATTACATTTATTTTGATAGGTGACAGTTTAGTGGTTTTTATTTTTACCAATGGCCGGATGTTTAGATAACTAAGCTACTCCGGAAAAGTGTTTCCGCTCGTTGTTTACTATCTACTGTCCGTGAAACAGGAAATATTATGGGTTCACCTGCTTTGCATACATATCTGTAAGTGTTTTTGCAGATATGAATTTTATCGATTCATTAAAAAATACCACATGTATATCATACAAATTTACATTATTTTTGTTTTGTTAGGTACAATATTGTATGCATTTCAAAATGTACTATCTACTTTACAAATATAATTTATAGTCCATATTCCTGAATATAACTAAATACCAGAGCTTATTTTTATTTACGTTTACTATAGGTTTCATAATATTGTTTTGTATAATATTTTTTATTAAATTAATGTATAATATACTTCTATTAATAAAAACTAATAATGAAAAGTATGTAACTAACATATATTGTTGACCAGTTACAAGTACTGTACACACCATCAGTACTTTCATTACTTTCATCGATAAATAAAAAGACCAAAGGTAACATAAAGTTAAGAGAGCTTCTACATCATAGATTGATTTAAAATAAATGCATAATATGAAACATTCAAGTTGAAATTAAAAATAGATTTATTGGATGTTTGATTTATTTTGGTGATTTAAAGTTACTTCGAATCATAAATGTCAAAAAATGCATTCCTTTCTAAACCATCCAACAAGGGACCACACGCATGACTAATGATCTAATAAGTAAAAATATTAAAAAATATAAGTAATTAAAACTGTTCAATTGATTACTTTTCAAATGATAAAGAACTTTATTTAACGCGATGTATTTGACTAATTAAAACAGAAAAACTCCTTGAGTAGTCTTGTATGGTAAGACAAAGTGAAACGCACCCATAACTTGGTTTGGCGAAGCAATGGTAAAGGAAGCGATAGTTGTAGGAATGGCAAACCTTAAGTATCAAATTTGGATGGAAAACCTTTATTGTTAAAGGTTGCACAAATAAAAATGAAATGATTATATTGATCTCAACATGTACAGTACTACTAATCACCCATTTCGTAATTTAAAAATTGTTCTATAGAATATCAAGAATAATCTAAACTAAAACTATAATATTCTAATCATAAAGTACCCCGAAAATTATCTCTAAAGTTACAAAAGATAAAATTAAAAGTAGTTTTAACTTCCTTCAGAAATATTTTTTGAACACGTTAATGTGTTGTAAATAATGTTTTAAACGGTTTCTTATCAGTTTGAAACCTTTCATCTGAGATCAGTTTCCATGATTCGTATGAGATTATTCAGTTTTACTTAGACAACTTCAGAGAATACGTGTTCAGAATCGTTATGGAGCTGCAAGGAGGTAACATTTAGGTTCTAGGCTTTATACACTTGCTCTGTACATCTTCGGTGGGTAAAGACTTGACTCTTCCAAACCCTGTCGTCCTTAGATTGATATTCACAATTATCACAGAAATATAAATAATGGCAATATTTCAATCGTGTCTTAAAAGAGGGTAGTTTTATTTGTAATGTAAATTTCAATTCTGAAATCTTACAACAGATGACATATGTACCATTTTATGTTTTGCTTTATTTGTTATATAAATAATATTAAGTGTCTCTATAAAATATTGTTGAAATGCATTAATTTAAATTTTACAAACGGTTTAAATGTTACAGAACAATAATTACCTAGTACAACGTTACATAGATTAAAAAGAGTATTTATAAAATAATTTCCATTAATATTCATACCTGCAAGTCTGGCGCTCTATAAATAGTTCACCTAGACAATCATGTTTATTGGTTTTAATCATGTATCATGAGAGACAGTGGCCGATCGGTCTAGAGCTTCAGGACTTTGTACTTGAATTAGAGTTATCACAGGTTCAGTTCCGCCCTTAGGAAGGTTAAAACTTATCACTAATATTGACCGTTTATTGTACTTGTTCTCCCCCTGACTCTTGTTTGATAAGTTAAAAAGGATATAAGATGTTCATTTTGGTGTTGGTTTTCTGAATCACTTTTGATTAATATATTATAGGTTAATTACCTTCAATCTGCCAGAGATCTTTTAAATCCTCTCGGATTACGCGTTTTGATTTTTATGTCATCATCAGATCGTTAATAAACTTTAAAAATTTTTACATTTTTTTTATAATTCTGTCAATAAAAAAATAAATAAAAAACTCTGTCAGATTGTTTTTGGAAAACATTTTTAAAAAACCATCAAGAATAAAATAAAAAAAAATGTTTCAAATTCATTAAGGATCTGATGATGGCATAAAAAAGCGAAAAGCGTAATCCGAATTAAGGTAATAAATTAGTATGAGATATACCAGTCTTTTTTTAATAAACAAAATAATATTTGGATTTAATATTCCAACTAACAAACTATTCCACTGTAACATATTAGTTGTTGGTTACAATACTAAATATTTATTAGTAAAATACACTAAATTTATGGTCATTGTTCCTCAAATATTACTGGTGGGATGCTCAAATCACAATATATTATTATTTTAGCTAAGTAATGTACTAAATGTGTGCTTATTCAAATGAACCATTCTT
Organism: Stictocephala bisonia; assembly: GCA_035578905.1. Taxonomy (NCBI): domain Eukaryota; kingdom Metazoa; phylum Arthropoda; class Insecta; order Hemiptera; family Membracidae; genus Stictocephala; species Stictocephala bisonia. The sequence goes on from JAQJVL010000883.1 coordinate 96,809, forward strand.
GATTGTGTGCTGCTAAACCAAAGCACTGGTAATGAATAGAAAGCAATTAAGTGGTAAACATTCCGCCATTTAGGACTTGATTACACCATTAAATTGTCATTCTGCTAAAACACGTTTTTGGCAGTGTTTCTGTCAAATGATATATTGCAAGTGCACCGAATCTTTGTTGTAAATATCAACGTATGATACAATGATATAATTTGTACAATTTATTTATATACATATCAAACGTGTCTTATGGAATTTAGGTTGCAGTTATAAGTAACGAGTTACCTGTGATTGTGTAGTAAATATTATCATCATATTTTATTTATAAAATTATTAGTTCTAAATATAAAGTTTTCCATTTTATCTGTTATATTCATATACATTTAAAATTATTCACACTCCTTTGTTTGTAAAGTCTAACATGGTTTCTAGTGTTTACAAACAAATAGGAAGTTTGTCTATCTATCAATGCCAACATGTGTGTACGCATGTAATTGTTTATTTTTGATAAGTTTTCTTATTTTCATATTTAGTTAGTACTTTATATATTTTCGTATTATTATTTAGAGTTGATTTTGATAATTTAGAATATAATTCATTATTGCAAAAGTAACGAAAAAATTGTTTTTAAAATACACTACTTTCGTAGTTTCTTCCAAACCTTTGGCAGACTTTGTTACCCAATAGTTGGTCGTTGTAAGAACACCAGATTGCGGTAGGTCTTTTTACCTTAAATGGATACTGTTTGAAGGAAGGTTTTATAATATATACATATATATATATATATATATATATATATATATATATATATATATATATATATATATATATATAAATATAATAAGGAACCGATGTTAACCGATTCCACATATATACGAGTATAATATTATCTTTTTATTATTTCTTTTATACGCCACTTAAGGCATATTACTCCATTTAAGGTTTGTTTTAAACATTGTTTTAAAAATAGGTTTTCAATTAGCATAATACGTGTTGGTATATATACAGTACAAGTAAACATCACACAACACAAATTTATTACAATATAAGCACAAAATGCAAAAATATATTACAATAAAAGTACAAAATGCAAAACTATTATGGTAATCGATTTCGGTGAACCACGCTCACTTTCCTCAGACCAGAGGGATTAAAAAAAGTTGTGAAAAGGTCTGGAGAAGGTGAGCGTGGTTCACCGATATCGATCACCAAAATATTTGTGCATTTCGTACTTTTATTGTAATATATTTGTGCATTTTGTACTTATATTTTAGTACATTTGTGTTTTGTGACGTTTAATTGTTTTAAATAAATTGTCTTAATATCAATATTTGTTCAATATAATTATTCATCAATTTTTATGTACAAAAATTTTTCGTTATTAAATTACAGTTGTTTTTTTATAAGACTGGGATGTAATAATGTTTGCTATTTTCTTTCCGGTTTTATAATCTATTTTGCAATGTACACCAAACCAATTATTTAGTACCCAAGTTTTTAAAGATATAGGAGCGTTATTATTGTACATTAATGATAATGTAGCGAAACAATATTGTATATTTGTTATTTATTTTTTTAAACACTTAAGTAAAGATAAAAATACTCACTTTTAGAGGATGAAGGTTCATAGTCAATGAAAACCCTCCAGTTATATTGCGTCATTATGTAGACAAGAAACATTTTTATAAGTAGGCGTTATGATTGATGTAATAATGAATTTTACTATCGTACTTAAACTGATATAAAGCAAAAATACACATCTTAAACAACATCACATATATTATGAACTCTAGTAAGACAATATATTGTCGTTGAATACATTATGTGTGTCCAAGTTTGAAGGTTGTGTACTAGAAAAATAAGAGTTCTGAGAAATTAAATCACACCATTGTGTTCCCTGTTTCATTGTACTTTTTAAAACATGCACTTTAACATTATAAGTTTAATAAATTTTATCCTAGATAAAACAAAAAAGTACCATCATTCTATGAGTATTCACCGTGCATACAATTTACACGTTTATAACTAAAAACCCTGTCATTGTATTATATTCATATTTTAATTCATTGTTGACAGAAATATGATCTTTAAGTTTTGCAAATTTCATGATTTTTAGCTTTTTAAGAGAAAGGATCTTATCATTTGCCAAAAAAAATGTTCCCTTGGCTTCTAGAAATCGTAAAATTAATTAATTGGTCATGTTATAGTTCTTATATCAAGTGTATTTACGATACAATCACTTTTATATGTGAAAGCAAATTAGTGATTTGATCTTGAGTTAAATTAATTAAAATTACCAATTTAATGTTATTTTGAGATAATTTGAAACTACTGTCTTTACTTATATATATATAAAAGTAATATATCATAACTATAGCTGTCATACAGATTACAATGTGCCCAAATTATTGATGTTTCAACCTCTAGAAACCAAGAAAAGGGGGTTTTTCAGGAAATCAATAAAGATTTTTGTCTTGAAAAAATTTAAACCCTGAAATTTAAAGAAAAATAGAAAGCATTCCTGCCAACCACGTATTAAAATATAAACTTAATACATTGTAGCGTTTTTTTTTTATTAATAAAGTAGTAAATCTGATGTACAGTGAATTTCATTACGTTTTTGTTTCTAATTGTATAAACATTAATAAACCATATAATATTAACATTCACATTTCACAACGTACAATTTAACGAAGAAAATAAAGGTGTCATTGGACTTTTTTATATGTGGCTTTATTTTCTAGTAATTAATCTTCAAACAAATAACTGTTGCACCGACAGTAGAATATGTGGGATAGGGCAATCTCTATGAAATTTTATTTGTTACTCAAATACCAAATCAAGATTTCTAGAGGTTTAAATATACAAACTAATGCTGTATTCTAAGATATGTTTGATTGTGCTAGATCTGGAGGCCTAAAACTAAATCTACGGAAACTAAACACCACTAAAAAGAATTAGCACTGTCTCGTCTTAAGTCTCAATGTATGTGTCTAGTAGATATGCATTATTGAACTCATCACTCGCAAACCGCTATAAGAACTTGTCAGTGTAGTTTTGGTGGATTGTTTGTAAATAAGTAAAACCACGAATCATGTTTTCCCTCGTGGAGGGAGTAATGGCCATTTTGGTTTTAACATACAAAAATGTCGTCCTTAATGATAAAAAAAAAATATTAGTAATATGAGTAACAGTATGTGAGAGATTGTTAAATTTCAAATTTAAATAACCCAACTAGATTTTGCAAGTGGGTGTATTTTATGAGAGCTACTTCAAGGGGTTGCAGGACATTAAATCTCACAGTTATCTTTAATATAAAATATATTCTAATTTAAAATATTTATTCGTACAAGTAATTTATTTAAATTATACATCAAATGTTCAAAACCAAGATTTAAACAGATAAATCTTCCAATAAAACAATAAGGGAATCTACCAAGAAAAAACGATTTTAATTTCTTTTCGAATGAACGTAAATTATATTCATATATTACTTCTCGGGGAATCCTTTGAACACTTTAGCACTTAAACTGTGTGTAGGCCTAATCCTTTCAAATACATTGACAATTGACATTATATCAAGACACAGTAATAACCTCATAGATCGTGTAGGATAGTATTGAGCATTTCCATTGCTCATTAAAAAAAATTTCATTGCGAGAATCACACCAGACAGCCAGAGTAAGGATGTTTAATTCGTTTAAAAGGTACTTACAGGACTGAAACCTCCCTTCCAGAGGAAAAAAAAATATTAAAATACGCTGGATCGACCACAGCAAATCAACCCCTATCTTAAGAGTGACTTTACGTAAGAAAAATATACTGTAAGTTCGATTTGGCAACATTGGATGATGTTTGTGTATGGGTTTTACAATTTCAATTACGTACATTGTCACACGTCGTGAACATGATTTTATGTATTAGTAATATATTAAAGTCTATTATAGTCTTGTTTTATATTCTTTAATTTTTCTTTAAAAGAGAATATGATAAGAGAAATCAAAATGTGAAAGGATGTTATTGTAAGATAATATTTTTAAACTTACAATGAAACACGTTTTAGAACTTCTAAATTTACTATTGTAAACAAGAAACTAAATAATGTTTGTAAAGATATAACTCTTTCTGTAACAAGAGGTTCTGAGTCGTAAATCTTGTGATAGTGTCAGGTAATTAACTTTTCAACAATACACTTTGCTTGGCAACGTACTTAAGTGGCGGCTATTAACGATGTGCTGCAGCGTTTCACTTAGTGTAATGTGCCGACGGTAAAATTGGCTCATCTTCCACGAAACAAAACAACCGTTGGTTGAAAGGGTGGTGATTATAGTTTTAAATAGATATATTCTGTTAATGATGTAACCTTTCAAAACACATTTTTATGTAAGTAGGTGGATTTTACTGGAAACACTAATCGTTGTTATGTCCTGTCGTTTGTCCATCTTTAAATATGTTCAACCATTTATAAAATTTTATAAAAAGCTACATCCGTTGACTTAACTCCAATTTTTTATGAAATCCCATTTGGTATTTGTAGACAAAATGCAAAACATTTTAAAAATGTCTTAATTTAGTTGCTCATGAGATAAGATTGCAGGCTGTAGAGTTTTCCTCAGTATTTTAAAAGCCCTTAGAACTATTTTTTTTTTTTGCATCTAGAGGATACAAATGTTAAAATAGTCAAAGGGAGTAATTAAATTATAACAATTCAATGTAATTTAAATAAATTCAAAATTTACAATTTCCATTATTATAGATTGGCATGATTATGTACACAAAATGTTTCTAGAACATATCCTCTCACTTTATATAACATAAAGCAGTTATTAGTCATATCAACCTTCAACATTCATTCCTATACACATTTATACGCACTAAAGATTTTAGGACCGTACTTGTAACACATTGACATTAGTAATTTCCTCTACCCACAATTTGTACTTATTATTCAACGTAATGGAGTCTACATAAACATACATTTCAAAATTATATAAACATTATAAATAAACTTATGTAAAACACATAAAAAGGCTTGGGTAAATTAAAATCCTTATAAAGGAAGGCCCTGTGACTGTCACACACTAAAGGTAGGGGCAGTAAATACACTTATCTGTCCCATAAATCTTTGAGGCTTAACTTTTAATTGGCTGTTAGTATAGAGTTTTAGCTGAAAGGAAAATAGTTCAGTTTGACAGATCTCAAACGATGCCTAGTTTAAAATTCACATCCATTATAATGAAATGTTATACTGGCAAAAGTAATTTAAATTATACAAGTGAAATTAATTTATACAATTGAAGTGTATTTATACAATACAAGTGAATTAAATTAAATTATACAATTACAAAAATGAAGTAAAACTACTAAGAAGTAAGTATGACGAGTTAAATATAATATTAATATTCCATGCATTACACTTGATTGTATTTGTATTATTTATAATATTTTATTGAATGACGTTAAGAAAATTATACACATAAATTAGTATTACTTTAGGAGGTATTCATACGAAAATTGTAAACTATATTTTTTGTGTAAATGCCTATTTTTTTTAATAAGTAATGTTTTATTTCACTGACAATATTACGAGATTATGTAAGTAAATGTACCATCGAATGTGGTCATTGCAGCAAACTATTTCTAATGAAACGTCATTATTTACTAGCCTAATGACAAAACAGCCGGTGTTAACAGTTGATCCATTTAGACATTTATTAGATCTTAATGATTGGGGTTACACTCTCCACCCCTATACATATTAACCTTAATTGTATCTTACAGTGATTTTGTTCCATCCAACTACCCTTACATGCACCACCAATCACGACACCCCAGACTTTTCTAGTAGTGTCCACAATTGAGTAAACTCCATGTTGGTATTAAGGGTTCTGAGCAGATAACCTATCTCCACGAAACTTAGTCCCCAAGTAGCTGGATTACAGCACTGTGCAAATAGGAGTTAGGCGTGATACCTCATGACTTTAGCTCACATGTGTTGATAGTTATTACCAGTTGTATCACTGGTACAGTCCATACAGTAGTGACGAGTGTGGTGTGGACTGTACCAGGGAGAAGGTGTTGCCCTTTAGTTAGGTCATAGTACACCAAAGGTACTTAGAGTGGTTAAATCAATATTTCTCTACTACTTGTAAATAGATTTTGACAGCATAGGGTTTGTAGTATTTATAATTATATTAATTAACTGCAGAACGCATCAATACATTTATAGCACTTTATGATAATACCACCTTAAATATATGGCTAGGGGGTGAATCAACAACACATTTAATTGTATGAGTGGGAGGTCACAAATAATATTAACATTATCTCCATGGTAATATACAATAGAAATAATTTAAAGACTAATCAGTTATTTACTTTCAAGGGGATGGTATCCCAATAGTAGGATACAACAAATCTATAAGTATTATCTGTTAATAAAAGAGGGTTACTAATACTAAGATATTATCAAATAATATATAGTATGTTAGAGTAATACCCTGCTATTAGTCATAACTCAATAAATTTACCTTATCAAGTTGGGCTTCAACTTACTACGCCACAGAATAATTTACATAGAAAATGTTGGTTGGATGGCAACAGCAGATCCAATTATCCACTGTGATGTTGTTTCAACTTCAGTAACAATCAGCTGAGAGGGATTGTCAGGGAGAAACAACTATAGCAGGTAGATTGAGAGGGAAACGCATCTTACAGGATTTATTACAATCATATTTAAAATATATCATAGTGTAAAATTAAATATAAAATGTATCTGCTTTAAACAACAATATTGTGTAAAGAAAAAAAATAATATTATTGAAGAGAACCGGTACAGTAAAAGGTGAATTTTACTAATAAAAACTTACAGTCAAGGCCAAGTTTAGAAACTGCTATATATTTAACTTAGGTGAAAAGTACTGATATTATCTATCTGAGTCTACCATTCGGCCACTGGCTCTCCCAAAATTATTTTTTTTCTCTGTTCTAATAATTCCTTAATATTCTGTTGGGATAGTGATACCGGACATAAAGTTCACAATACTTGGTAGTAACTGTTTATAACCATTCTATCACGATATGTTTTTAAACAACTTTTTTTATCTATAATCAATGTTAATTTACTTATTGAATTCACTGTCGTTTAATCAACGTTGGTGCTTTGAACAAACAATGACAATTTTCCCATTTAATATGGCTTATAAACGTTAATTTAAAATTTTATAACTTTTATTATATTATTATTGAATATAGTAAATGCTTACAGTACATCAACCTACATTTTCTTTATACAAACAATGTTCATAAATATTTTAAATAAACACTCTTCGTATCTATTTCAAAATAAATGTTATTTATATTCTTTATTACAGCTCTAAGAAAGTCGAGCAAGACAGCGTTATAAGTATTTAATTAAAACTAACTCCTGCAACAAGACATAATTTATCTTAAGTTGGAGACTTGTTGGAAGAGTTTTTACGTTGCGAAGTTCCTTAGGGACTTAGCTTTAAGTAGAAAAGACTTAAAAAGGTCAAAAGAAATACAATTTTAGGCAATTATTTTATGTTAAGGATACATATAATAAAACGATTAAAAAATTTATTGCAAATTATTAGAATATTTATTAATTCAAACGTGGTATATTACTAGTAAGGCCCCACGTGTCTGTTTGTTAATGTAATGTATAAGATATGCTGCAAGTAGTCTGCTCCATTACAGATTTTTGATCATGTGTAACTTATTATACGTGATGTTTCTATCATATTTGTGTCATCCAATATTAATATATACTATCTCGGTCCCAACTATTTTTACATAATTAGGAAGGAATTACAATACTAGGTTTATATTTTATACTTTTACGAAACAGGAAGCAAACAATTCTACTTCGCTCAATATTTGTCTCCTATGTAACCATATATTTAGAAATCCGTGATAGAAAATGTTACATGCTCTATGAAAAAAATATATTTTACTATATATACATTTTGTCATACTATATATACTATGTCATACATTTTGTACATAATAAAAATATGTTTCACCTTTGTGTACCATAGTAAATAATATTATTCCTAATTATATATTACACAAATTAAGTGTGCTTTCTTAACACTCTACAGAAATATATATACTTTATTTTTCAAACTATAGTAAAATAATAAAGAATATAAATTAAAACATAATTACACTATATAAACAAATAATAATAATAAAATATTGTTCCACTTCAACAGTTAAAAAAATTTGAAAAATATCTTATCATTTTAAAATGGAAGAACGTAACACAGTAGATTCCTACATTTATTTTAAAGTGTTTAAGAAATTCAAAATAAAAGAGAACATGTTTCCAGGTATTGTGGTCAGTGTCACGGCTGCCAGTCGGTTTGTGGTAACTTCTGCATTGTACAGATTCCATTAACACTCTAGTTATGTTGACTAACATCTGTCATTACTTTATTATTAAAATAATTGTTAACTTTAATTGAGTCTTAAACATACTGCAATATAATTTAAAGTATAAAACCATAATTATGGTATAAATTAAACAATACGCTATCTATATACTGTTAGAGTTAATGGAAACTATTATACGTAACATTTCTTGTCATTAAAATATTTTAATGATAATATATATACTAGTAAACCTAACAATTTCCATTTAAGCTTGACATAATTTTCCTTAAGAACCTAGAAAAAAAAACTTATTGCTAAATAAGTGTATATGACTGTTTTTTAAATTTATTTTACTGATTTGAATTAATAACAAAAATACAAATTTTATTCAAATTTATTTTGAAAAATAATCTAGGATATACAATATAATGCCTTATATACATGTATTTTATACATAATACGTATCTATGATATTAAAAAAAAAAAACAATAATGAATTAAGGAACGTTTGAAATTTCCATGAATAATCGTATTTACAACATTATTTAGATAAATTTGTAGACTCATTGATAAGGAAAATGCCTTAAAAATACAAAGTTTAGAGACTCTAGTTGGATAATTATTTGCCATTTTTTAATCCAAGTTAAATGGTTTTGGTGTTTAGTTAATATATTTCAAGTAAGTCAGTTTTAATTTTAGAACCATGATAAAAAGGAATAAAGGGACTTAGTAGGTACTATTAAATAGTTCAAATAAATCGTTTGGGGTTTTCCAAAATATTAATTTTAGTATTTGTTACAACTAACAAATACATACTTACTAAAACCCGTTATAATATAAAATATTATAAACATTTATCTTTTTTCTGTTTAGATTATTACCTCAACATAATTTACAACTTTTAAAGTTACAATTTTGAGACTTGGAATATTATTTAGTTATTCTATCTTTGAAACCTTTAAACAGCCTTTTAAAAGTGTCACAATAACAAAAAAATAGAACACTAAATCGTATTGGTATCTATTTTCTTTGTGTCGTCAGTAAAAAAAATTAAGTGAGTTCATTTTTAAAGAAGTTACTCTCTACAACGTGTCTTGAGTAAGATAAATAACGAAAGCCAATCTAGAGTCTTTCAAGTTGATGGACAGGCCAATATAGGGTTGACCACATGGGGATACCGAGTAGTAGAGGGAGTATTGTTAACTCAAAGTAAATAGCAGTTGACAACAAAAATAAATAAAATATAAATATTCAGCTATGAAAATTACTTTTTTAACATTAACATAAATGCCTTATGTCATCCACAATTATATAAAATGTCATGTAACTGTGGATGACTAAATTAATTGTACGGCAAATAAACGAGTAACAGATATTTCTTAAATGCAATTAAGATTTTTCATAAGGTGTATTTTACTTAACTCTTACTTTCACATAAGTCAATTTATGTTGAAAATCATAAAGACATCACTTAATGATAATAATAATTATCTTATGATTCATCAGTTGAAGAGAAATTAGAGGATGGAATTCTCCACACAGCTAAGAGCAGTGACTTGGAAGCTCCTATTGACGTTTAGTGAGACTGCGATCTAATTCATTTAAAAGCCTCTTTGTTAATTTAAATTAATACGTAATATATTCTTATCGTAATTAAGTGTGCTGCTATAATTACTGTGTTATAAACTCATATACAAACCAAATATCACAATAAACTGGGAGGGGAAAAATATGGGAACACTTTCCAAACTTTTGTACGACTACAGTTTTGACGCCATTAGCGACATTTCATCTGTTCAGGTGGACGGCTCGTGAGGAGTTGAACGAACATATTCAACGTAAGCCTACTTTGGTATCAAATGAAAGGCGTATTCAAGAGAAATTAATTGGCACAAAATGGAATTTTCTAAGGTCTACCCTTACCTGAGAATCGGTAATTTGATTTTCAAAGGAACCAATTTGATCAATATTATTCGTCCTCGATTTCACAGTTTCAAGTTAACTATTATGATACAATTACACTTATAGAACATAATTATAAAAAAAAAGTTATTTATCAAATTATGAACGGAAAAAAATTACCATACAAAATAAAATTACCAAATTTATTTGTCTTGAAATTCAACTAACAGTTTCTCTAGAAACAATAATCCTTTTGAAATCCGGTAGGAGGGTGATCATAACTGTATATATATATATATATGGTTTATTAGGAGGTTATTAATTATTGTACGTGTATTGGTGGGTGGGATGGTCTGTCTTGTTGTTTCCACGGCATGCCAATTTTGCTATACATAACTATCATCATTTTTGCTTGTCTTACATAATTTGTATACCCATATAACAGTCATAAAAAAGGCGAGATAAACCAGAATAAGCCATTTGTATAGATACAAATAAGAATATTTATTTAAATTATGGTAAACTTCTGTAAGATTTTTCCTTAGAGTTTTCTTATTATTGTCAGGTCTACATATTAGTAGTAATGTCAGAACTATTAGCATGGTGTTACAACCCAGCTAATTTAGAAGAAAGTTTTGGAGATTTTAGAGGATTTGTTCTATGATAATAATTATCATTACTGACATGGATTCTGTTCAGTTGATGCCTTCAACTTATTGTTTTTAGTAGATATTACTAGTGAAGTCTGGTGTGAGGAATTGAATATTGCCGATGGACTCGTTAATGGCACTAAAGTCATTAAAATTCATGTTTATGGCCCCTGGACTATTATTTTGACAAACTAGGCTACTCTTACCTCCGTCAATAATCCAATAAAACGCTTTATTAAGCTGACATGTTTCGTTGCTATCACAACATTTTCAAAGCTTGCAACTCGTCAATCACATAAAACTAAACATTAAAAACACAGAACACACGGTGACACGAACATAAAATACATTTAGATAGCGCTATCATCCCGACCCGGCACTGGTTGGTAGAAGACTGGCTGGAGTGTTACGTCAGATCGTCCGCCCTCCTGCCGTTATCACTAATATTATCAGCTCGGTGGCCAGCTGATTTTCCTGTTTGCAAAATTGTATTGAAGAGGGGGTGCGATTGGAACTGTAACTTCTCATTGAGGATATGTTGTTTTTTCTGTACATCATTATGCATTTTATAAATCTCATATTCCTCCAGCGTATCTAACTTACTACCCTTGTGACAAAAATGTAAAATTTCCAGGCCGTCGTTTATGTCATGTATTTCAGGTATGTGGATGATACCATTGTTTTGTTTGATGGCAACGACAGACAATTAAATTTGCTCTTAAACTATTTGAACAGCATAGCGGCAAAACTAAAATTTACTCTTGAGACTGAGAATTCTAATAGCATTAATTTTCTGGATTTGACAGTAACAAAAAATAACAATGTCTTTAACTACAAAATATTTAGGAAACCGACAACATCTGTTCAAACCATTCATGTCACGTCATACCATCCACACTCGCAAAAAATGGCGGCTTATCATTCAATGATTAACAGAATGTTGTCGGTACCTTTGAGCCCTGAAAACTACAACAAGGAATATCAGATAATTAAGCACATAGCATCGGCTAATGGTTATAAATGTGATATGGTAGATAGATTAATACATAAATGTAAGAATAAACAAGGTGCCAGACCCATAATTCCCAGTAAGAAGTACGTTTGTGTTGAGTATAGTCACACTATTCAAAATGGACTAAAGAAAGAACTTAAGAAACATGGTATTGAGTTAGCGTTTCGCACTACCAATAGACTAAGAAACATCTCGTCTGTTAATAAGAGAATAGGTGACAAAACACAAAAAAACAGGGGTCTACAGGATAACATGTAAAGATTGTCCCGGCAAATACGTAGGTCAAACAGGACGGGCATTTGAAACCCGCTATAATGAACACCGGCCAGTTCCAAAAATTGGAAAACAAGAGTCTACTTTTGCCCAACACCTTGTTGATTTTAACCATTCAATGTATGACACAAACGACGGCCTGGAAATTTTACATTTTTGTCACAAGGGTAGTAAGTTAGATACGCTGGAGGAATATGAGATTTATAAAATGCATAATGATGTACAGAAAAAACAACATATCCTCAATGAGAAGTTACAGTTCCAATCGCACCCCCTCTTCAATACAATTTTGCAAACAGGAAAATCAGCTGGCCACCGAGCTGATAATATTAGTGATAACGGCAGGAGGGCGGACGATCTGACGTAACACTCCAGCCAGTCTTCTACCAACCAGTGCCGGGTCGGGATGATAGCGCTATCTAAATGTATTTTATGTTCGTGTCACCGTGTGTTCTGTGTTTTTAATGTTTAGTTTTATGTGATTGACGAGTTGCAAGCTTTGAAAATGTTGTGATAGCAACGAAACCGGTCAGCTTAATAAAGCGTTTTATTGGATTATTGACGGAGGTAAGAGTAGCCTAGTTTGCACTAAAGTCATTGTGACAGCGATTACCAAACGGCTAATCACTGTCAGACTTCCCGGAGGCACGCAACCTTTCGATATTCCTCGAATCACCTTTAGGTTTGCGTTGTCCGAAGGGTCACCGATTAGTGTATGTCGTCGACAATTTCCCCTCATGTTAGCGTACTTAATGACTGGCCACAAGAGCCAAGGCCAAACAATTGAGTACGTAGGAGTCGATTTTCGCACGGACTGCTTCACACATGGCCAGCTGTACGTCCTTCTCAGCAGAGTGAGAAGCCCTACTCATATCGTAGTCCTTGTCCAACCTGGAAGAGTCGTTGAAGGGGTCGCCTACGCAAAAAACATTGTGTACGGTGACCTTCTTCTATAAAGCCGATTGTGTCATTGGCAGTAAGCTAGGGCGTCTGCTTTAAAAAATTCTCCGTCGTAAGTTGACCGAACCCGAAAATGTACTTTACCAGGCATTAAGCAAGGGGGCCTGCCTAAAATAAAACTCCTCAACATTTTAGCTATTGTAAATACTAGGCAGTAGGCAAGGGGGCCTGCCTAAAATAAAACTCCCCAACATTTTAGATATTGTAAATACTAGGCAGTAGGCAAGGGGGCCTGCCTAAACTAAAACTCGCCAACATTTTAGCTACTGTAAATACTAGGCAGTAGGCAAGGGGGCCTGCCTAAAATAAAACTCCTCAACATTTTAGATATTGTAAATACTAGGCAGTAGGCAAGGGGGCCTGCCTAAACTAAAACTCCCCAACATTTTAGCTACTGTAAATACTAGGCAGTAGGCAAGGGGGCCTGCCTAAAATAAAACTCTCCAAAATCTTAGCTATTGTAAATATGGTCTCTACGTTTGCCGGCCTCCCCGTGGCGAGACTGGATATTCCATTCATTCACTGAACGAATGGTTAACTAACAGACAAACACACATACTATTAATAGTTAAATTAACCTTTCAAACAATACTTTTTGTGGATTTAAATATTTTTTAAATGGGTCTCTACGTTTGCTGGCCTCCCCATAGCGAGACTGGATGGACCATGCTTCAGTTGATCGAATGGTTATCTAAAGGGCAACTGAAATCAATTAATAACTTTAGTTTTTTAACAGCTTACTTTTAAAATCACTTTTTCCGTTTGTGTGTTTTTTTTTAATAATGCACTATCACTTTTTTTACTATCACTTTTTCCGTATAGAAACCATGATTTTTTAAAATACATTTTGTATACAATTTATAGAAACCATGATTTTTTTAAATAAACATTAGTCCTGTTAAATAAATAACATTTTAACGGAAAATATTATCAGCAGTGAACTTTTTTATATTCAACGAATGGGCCTGAACCCAAAGGGGGTTTGGGGGCGAAGCCCCCAACGAGCAAAGCGAGTCATACTCATATACACCCAAACTACGATTGGCGTCTTAATGTTAAAATTGAATATCGACTAATGACCATCAATATGTTTACAGACCAATGTAAATACTTATTAATGTCTTAATTGTTAAGTAGTGTGACAATGGCAACTGAAAGTTGTGTTATAGTCTAAAGGATCTACTAAAATACCCAGAAAATTATCGAGGACTCAACATTATTTTGTTGACTATTTATGCAATATATTATATCATATGTTGTTAAATGTTTTATATATAATTTAGTTAGAATAAATAAACATTGTGAGGGATTTAAAAATACCGTGATCTAAACGTGGTATTGTACGTACTTGACATATCTGTACGGTATTCCAGTAATTAACTGATGCAAATAACTAGTATGGGGGAATGTAATGTAACTAGCATTTGTTGAATGGGGAATGTAATATGCACGCTATAACAGTGTGGGCTCTTGTTCACTTTTCCATTAAATGAACTGCGTTATTGAAACACTCTCAGTAACATTTGAATCTAAATATTAAGCGTAGCCTTTATTGTAATGCAATATGAATAGTAACAATTCAATGTTCAATTCCTTTATTGAGTCATATCATTGACGTATGTACATTACATGCATTGGCTAAGTCAAAATTAGCAGCATTCAAACAAATTATGTATGTATGATGAGTACATACATGAGTTACTAATAAGTTAGTAATAGTCATGTTTGTTTTAATTTTAATTTATGTAAATCTTTTTATTCTTTGTACAAAAAAGCTATTTTTATGTTTAAAAATACGTTTTGCATATTAATTTTAACAGTTTATTGTCTTATTCAATAGGCTGAATAAGTCAGCAATTATAATTTCTTTGTTAATTACTCAATCGCTCATTGTTTGAGTAAGGTATGGTTTATATGAGTTTTTTTTTTTTTTTTTAAGTAGGAACAATTAAAAACCATTTTGGCGATTACTTTTATCTATAGTAATTTTGAAAGACTAGGCGAGACGAATTATTTAGTAGATAAAACGTTAATATGCAACTTAGTTGTTAAAATGACCATGTAACTTAGCATTCTGTTAAAGTAAAAATTTTACCTATGTGAAATATTTTGATTTATATAGGTTTATATAATACATATGTGTGTGTTTGTGTGTCAACAATGTTACTATGTTATGCTATAATGTACTTTTTAATTATTTTTTAAAGAATATTCACTTAATTATTCATTTTTTTCTAAACTACCACCAATCAGTTATATCATATTGTTCGTAAATAATGGATTTTTAACATTAACTACGTGATTTTTGTTTTTATTATTATTTTATTAATTAGTTTTATTAAATGGCACTAAATTTATCTCAGTTTATTTTTTAATATTATTAATAAATTACTAACTCTCAACTAAAAGAGGTAATTTGATCATATCGCTTCTAAGCTTTAAAGAAACCCAGCTTACTGCCGTGACTGGTAGATCTTCAAATCAATCACCTTGGATTTTCAAATAATTCGTTGGGTTTTATGCGGATGAATATGCCAAAAATCTAAATACCATTTTAGCTTTTATTATTTTAACTTTTACAACACTTAATATTTGTGGTGTATAACTTATTACTTTAAGTTAAAGAAAAGAACAATAATATGTAACTCAATTTGATAAGACAATATAAATATACAGATCAAAGCAAGTTCACTTGGCTTCCTTATTGGTCAACTGGAATTATTCCTCACTTGCCTGACTGAACTTATTAGATAATTAATCGAGACCATGGATTCTAAACTAAAGAAGCACTTTAGTGACGTACGACTGTAATCGAAGGGCAAAGTTGTCATTGATTCATAAATACCCCTTGGTGTGTTACACATGGAAGCTGAACCGCACTTCGTACGTTGTCCCATCTGCATACATTTGCATTTCTATCTCTACGGGTGGGATTTCATTAGTCCGAAATGTTTGAGAAGATTTCAATTATTTAGATTATAATAACCATACTGTTAATCAACACGTTTTTGTGCACAAACATTATATTTATCAATATTAAAACTAAAAAGTAATTAAAGCTAAACGAATGTATAAAATTATCCTCCATAAAATATTATAAAGAGATGTACCCCCTACTCTATTAGTCTATGGTAATGGAATTATAAATCTTATCTTTGTTTATGGTACAAACTAATCTAACACTTTAAATATATTATAAATTGCATATAATAATTATGTTAATGTTCTATTTAAATGTAGGAAACTTAAATAATTATTACAATTTCATAATAATTTTATAGCTTTTACCGAAGCAATATAGATATAAAATATATTTTCTGAGTTACTGGATCTTACATAAAAAAAAAAATTACCTTGAGACACATTATTAATTAATCAATAACATCAAAATAAATTAATAATTTACTAAACAAGGGGTTGGCATGTATGTATCATTCAAAGTTTAATATATTTTTGTGTTGGTATTTTTCAAATGACGGTTACACAAATAGATGATACACACACCGTTAAATAGTTATTAGTTATAACATTGATTATATAAACCTACAATAGATAAACCATCTAATAAGAATATATGTGCCAGTAATTTTGTTAGTTTGTGTGGCCCGCAACCACAGCTGGTTTAAACTGCATTACATTTACATGGGACTACACTAGCGCTCCACAATGGACCACAAAAACGCTGATATTTTGAGACTCAAAAGTTAACATTGGATGGGAAATCTATTTGTGTATAAAATCAATGATTATAACTAGAAAACAATATCCAAGCCTTTATTCCGCAAAATGATATGTGGTGTCTTTATTGATTCATAAATTGTTTAAAATTATTCACGAGTTTATCTTCTACGTCTAAAATCATCCAGATTAACTGAATTTGAAAGCAACTGATCTAAGTTCCATAATTACTATTTACTCTGAATAAAGCTATATTTAACTTAATATATTTGTTTGAAATGTATCTAAACACAAAGATAAACTAATAAAGTTGTCAATTTAAAATAATACAAGAAATATTAATAAATCAATTAAGGAATTAAATAATCTTGAAAAAATAATATCCATCAAATGAGTACTTGAAAGTTGCATTAAATCTAGATACAAACCTATAAGAAGTTGAAAAGCAAAAAAATTAGAAGACTGATACATTACTTTTTCACTATATGAGATTTCAAATTTAAATAAGATAGACCTAAAGAAGGTATAAATTAATACATTTTAAGGAATAGAAAAGGAATATTAAGAATTACTCATAGTCTGCGGCCTCTAAAGAAAATTTAAAGCCTCTATGACTGGATAATAACCTTAAAGTATTTATTTTCAAATTAAGTTGTTCTTTTTTATAATATATTGTATTGTATATTTTGACGTGCTTGTATTATTTTTTATATTTTATTAGTTTATATGACTTTCTTAGCTGTCAACTGTAGTCTATAAGCATGTAGTGTAACAAAAGGTTTCTTATTATATTATAGCTTAAAGTGAAAATAAAACTAGTTGTAAATGTAGGCTAAAGTAGTAACCCATAAAGACGTCAAGTTTTATTCCTGGAGAAACGTCGTGTTTGTTTCTTTTAAACACTTAAAGTCTTGGATATGTCAAACAATTTGGACCATTCTTCAGTTTAAACAGAAAAACAGTAATTTCGTCCTAAACGATAAAGGTAACTGCGGGAAGCTTTCCAGATAATTTAAATCCATTTTGAACTTTCCAGAACAAAATAATATGCTATCTTGTCTCAAATATAATAATAAAACCCCAGATTTTGATGAAGCAGATGACTGTTAAAACTAAACACATTGTTTAGCTTTAAAACATAATTGAGGATGGAAAAGTCAGTTGCCCCAGTACTGTAAAATACATTATTCAACTTGAATTCGTTTTATGTTAATATACCTGTTTATTGAAAAAATTACCTTTTTCGTCCATTTCGTCCCTTTTGTCAATAAGTACTGAGACAGAATTAATGAAAAATGTATTGAAAAATAAATCTACCCTCAGAAATGAACAAAATCTTCTCCGAATAATTTAGATCAAGTTATAAACAAATATAAAGCACAACTCTAGGGAATACAAATCTCGTTTTACGTAAACATGTCTCTTGTCAAGAACTACTTTTAAATTTTAAAAAAATCATTGTTTAACGTCAATTATTTTATATTTAACGTTGTTTTTACATTTTGTCAACTTTGAAAATTCACTTGACACGTAAGCTCTCCTCAAAGTTTTGTACGTAAAGAGTAGACGTAAAATGCTACTCTATTATCTATTAATAGAGTTTAATTGGATAAAGAAAAACTAGTTCGTAAAAATTAAAAGGCAAAAATGTATGTAGAATATGTCTTATTATTTTGAAATAAATACTAGTTTTGACAAAGTAGACCGTGTTTATATTACCATTAAATGTATTTAGGGAAACTAATAATGCAATTTGTTTATTTTTACTGAGAACTGTCCTAATAGATTGATTGTTGTATTAAAGTAGTAGATGATAGCTTGGACAAATTATGGTTAGCCTAATAAATTTCATTCTTTATAAACAAATAATAATTTACCAGTATCTATTTTAAAAATATCGTAAATATCACTACATTCATTATTAAAATACTATCCTTATGAATACCTAATGATGAATTAATATATATTTTCCTTAAAAACTGTTAACAATTTGTATTTAACATTTTAATAAAGTATCTGTCAATAAATTATTTATTTTTTACCTTCTACGCACCTCAATAATTCCAATAAATCAAAAAAAGCTTAGTAAGCAAAACACCCTTCAACAATAATTATATGTTGGAAGTAAACAGTAAAAGTAAAATTGTTTAAACTATTTATCACTATATAACTTTGTAAATGTTCCTTTCATAGAACAAAACACAAATAATAATACATTACTCATTTAATTTGTATAAAAATTAACCTTTAAAAGTAATTGCAATTAAAATAGGTCGAAATCATATACATAAATAATGTACTATCGACAAAAATAGTAAATTATTGAGAGGTAGGAGTGTATAACATACAAATCCAAGAGTAACCCAGGTAAAGTATGTAAAAACCCTACATTTATTAACCAAAGTAAGGCCGTACACCAAAAGTCAGACGTGTTTTGTACTCTCGGGAATACTCAGAGTTGCTCTTCTATCCGCCAAGTTTTGCCATTGCACAGTTACATGTCTACGAGTTTAGAGCTGTGATGGGAATGGATAATGTAATTATAATTCAATATTTTTAATAACAAAATAAGAATTGAATACAAGATGGAAGTTAATAATTTAAATAAGTAAGATGTACATGCTATATATTGTAGTAATAATTTTTTAAATATATAGTCTATTAAATTAAAAAAGAAAATGTGGTTGACTTAATATTATAGTTCAATTAAGAGAGTGTAATCGTTATGTTTTGGGTAAATTTGTCTTTTATCAGCTGGGTTTCAAAAATAATACTTGAACATAACATAACGATGTTTTATATATATATATATATATATATATATATATATATATATATATATATATCTCAGGTACCATGAATGATTAATCATATTTCTTTTACTGTGATAAGTGTAAGTGATAAACTTTTATGTACGTGTCTCCGGGTTGTCATTAAAATCCCGAGACCTATATATTTAAGTAGATATAGGTAAGCATAGGGTGTAAGTTGAACTGTTTAATATAATAAATACTAGTTTAAATTTAGTTTAGATACATTTGGGAATATACTTTACTATATTCATAAACGGAAATGATGAAGTTGTAGACTATACTGAATGCAGAAAACCCAGTGAAATAGAAGTTGTACTTCACAAAACAAACCTTTATGCTCTTTAGTAAACTATATACATATATTAAATATCTCAATGCAGAAATCCCAATTATTTAAAAGTTTACATTACGTAGTCACAAATTTATCTCAACAGGAAAAAGGATTTAATACTTTACAGGTGACACTCTTTTTCTGCTGACACTTTACAATAAGTGAAACGCCACTGTTCTTCGTTTAGATCACACATAAACAGTGATTAGTTTGGCAAACTGCATTGTTGAAAATAATTAAATGCCATACGGCATTTGTATACTGAAAAACGCACATCACACTTGTTTAATAACAAGTAGTTATACTAAAATGCTAAAAAAACTAGTCCCTAATAAATACGTTGCTGTATTGATGTATCCTAAGGATATATTCTTATTTCTATTGTAAAGATAATAGAGCTTTAGTATTGTAAAATAATATGGTCATTTTCTGTACCTAGGAAGTGAATCAGCAAACTACTAACTATTCACAATAGAGATTGTTACAGACGTACGTTAAAGAGGTACATTGCAAAGGCGGCTTAGTGATGCTACATTAGCATTTCTAAAAACGTTAAAGCTTCTTTAAAGATCATTCTGTATTCGTAATACTTAATAATAACATATTTTTCAATAACACAACGTATTTGAGTAATTTTAAAATGTTGAATTTTAAAATGGGAATATATATTTTACTGCCATGTCATCATGAATTATGTTAGGAAATTAGTGAATAAACAATTGAAAAACTT
Source organism: Stictocephala bisonia (assembly GCA_035578905.1). NCBI lineage: Eukaryota > Metazoa > Arthropoda > Insecta > Hemiptera > Membracidae > Stictocephala > Stictocephala bisonia. The sequence goes on from JAQJVL010000883.1 coordinate 117,543, forward strand.
TGGAATAAAAACACATGATGAGAAATTAATTTATGTTTAAAGTTCTATTTAAATATACATATATACTGAAAATGCATTAAAATTACACCTCGTTAAAAAGGTAATATTAGGTTAGGTTAGGTCTTTAAACTGTTCTAATATTTCATCTCTAGTTAGTGAGATAATAGTCTTACTAAAATATCAAGAGATTCAGCTGATGTAATTTATGGACTTAGAGCACTTTCAAAAAGAATTTTAGAGTTCCACTCAGGTTCAAATGTTAAAAGTACCACCAGTTTAAAATTAATTTTCCTAACAATTCGAGCCTTATTAATTGGAAACTTAGATATTTTCATAAAAGTGCTTTATGACCAGGAAAAAACCACAACTGTATTTCACACATGCACAACGTTTCAGTAACATTTGCATGCCAGTAACTAAAAATGAACTACTAAAAGATTATACAAACCAAATCTGCTCTTAATGAAGTTTAGTTCTTATGCAGTTTTAATATTAAAACAAAAATGTTATTTTATGTACATTTATTTAACGAATACTTTAAAACATAATTGTAATTGTTTATTAACATCCAACATAATCTGGTGAAACATTTATTTAAAAATGAAGCGTTTTTAAATTTCAACAGTGTGTTATATTAATAAACAGTCTCAATGCCACAAATGGCTCAATGAACAAAACATTTAGCAATATAATTTAAAATGTATATAAAACATTTTCTAAAACAATTATTATGGTACACATAAATTTAATAATAAATATTGAAATTCACACTGTCTCAGTTTCCCAAATGTATCCTTCGCATTTGAAATCTTGATTTTTTTACACATTTATTTTTCCATAGTTTAGATTACACATATTATATTTGGGAGGATGACATCTAAATTGAATTCCAAACTTCAAGCTTATACTTGTGCTGAGACAAACATGAAGTCTTTGTTAGACAAACCAATTGTAACTGTACAAAGTTTCCTTATTAATAATCCTGAGAGCAACAAAGTTCGTAGCTTTTGTCTTAAGGACACTAATTATAAAGTTTAATAAATTGTGTATATTATTAAACTTTATTTTTCCGCTTCATAAAGGAACACTTTTTCAAGATCTTGTAATGGATGCAAACTAGACATCTACCGACGGCGCATTTAGGCTGTTTATTAAGAAAGTAAGAGGCCTAAGAAAATTCCAAACACACAATTATTATCGTCATTTAATTGCACGTTACAATATACCCACTTTAAAATTGTACAGTAAATTTTAAAATTTTTAACTTAGTCGAAATAAAACATTACCGAAATATTAACCAGTTGCCAGTATGCATTAACTTAACTCTTTTAGTACTTAAGAACCTGTTTATGTATCGCATTTATATTTTTAAACGTGATTGACAAAAAGGTTTTCTATTAGTTTTAAAAACTCAAACACTCAAGAACTTAACATTTTCGAGAACGTAAGTTCTTATCAATTTCTGAAACAACCTTTTCTTTGCTTCTATAGGTCCTAAAATCAATTATTTTGTCTCACTATAATACTTTTGAAATTCATAGTTAAGATAGATTAAGTTATTCATGTATTCGTAAGTAAATGCATTGTATATCAATCAACTAAAAGTTATTTTTAAATCATTAAAAATTATTAGAAAACCTTTTCTGAAATTAATAAGAACTTTATTTCCTGGAAATTAAACCTTTTATGGAAAACAAACGTAAAGGAACCATTTAGCTTAGTTGACGGACGTTTGAGTAATAAAGGTTTAGAACTGTTGCATAGTAAAAACTAGTTTGAATTCCAGTACTTTCTTGTTCCAAATAGTATAAAAACTTATAACACTTTAAATAGCATTAAAAATTCCACATATAACTATGTAAAATAAATAAGAATAGCTATTGTATGATTTGATTTTAAGCAGGTGCCTTTACATAATTCCTGCATTGACAGCAAGGTGAACTGTTTTGTGTAACTCGGCTTCATAAAATTATAGTAGTATCAACAATTATAATAACAAGAGATGGCCAATGTCTCTTAATCACTGAGGCCCCCCTGTTGTGACTAAAACACATAATTAGTATATTTTGTTTTAATTTCTTCTCATTCCCATCAAAACATTTGTTTAATCCATATTGAGAAATGATAAAATAAACACTAATGTGTATCATTTAACTCTTTGTAATTTTTTTAGTGTACAAGTAAACTTATTTCCGAATTTAAATAAACAAATTTAGAGAGTGGTTTTATAAATATAATCTGCGTCCCAGTCTCAGAGTAGTAATCTTGAAACTTGAAACTTTAGCAAACTACCATACAATAACAATGTGCAACAAAGTTTCACTCCTCCCAAGTTGGGAACTTTAGAGAACGAGGATGGTTTTCATATTACAAACTACAATAAAACTATATTCTAATATAATTTAAGAGTACGATTTAAGCATAGACTACATTCATGCAGTAAATAAATTAATTTACCTATTGTTTATTGTTACTGATTATACTAACCATAACATCGTAATATGTTTTGTACGTATTTAAATAAAATTATTTATTCTAAAACCTCAAACACCGTTAACTATACTTAATACACAAGGTGTATTTTTTAAATGGGTCACCATTGTGATCTTAGAAACCATAAGACAACAAACTTTAAATGGGGAAAATACCTTGTTATTAGAGACAATTAAAAATACTTATTTCAAACTTTGAAAAACGGCCACCATTTTCCAATGTGGCGTTCATTTTGGTTTTTCTTATAGAACACCCTGTATCGTATGATTTTATACATACAAATAGTAATTTTAAGAGTTTTTTTTTAATCTTGGCAGTTTTTTATATTTTGTTTAATAACGTAGATATGAAAGCCCAAAGTAATCGGATTCCTTAAGAAGTTTACCATTGAGATAACAAGTTTTTTAATATATATTAAAAATGATCTAATCTCAAAACATTACCACATACATTGGAAAATGCAGCTTAGTTGTTCTTTATTCCCGATTTAACGCATTGTATATTAAAATATGACACAGCATAAATTGAAATAAATGTGTTACTATTTTGTCACAGATACATTGATGTTGGCAGCATTGTTACAAATATCAGCTGTTTATGTAAACTTCTAATACCACTGTTGATTTGAATCGGAAGTGACTTTTAAATTAAAGTTACACAAATGTTCACTTTGTTGTAAGTGAACATTTTGAGCTCTCATATCTACGTTACTAAGCAAAAGATCTAAAATTTACAAGAATAAAAAGTTCCTAAAATAACTATTTCTATATAAAAAAAGCCATAAAATACAGGGCTTTCTCTAAGAAAAATCAAAATTGACCGCCCTGTTTGAAAATGGTGGCCGTTTTTCAAAATTTGAAATATTAATTTTCATCGTCTCTAAAAACGAGGTATTGTTCCCCATTTAAGCATTTTTGTAAGACTTTTGGTTTCCAATATCACAATGGTGGCTCATTCAAAAAAAGCACCCTGGATATAGTAAAAAGTTCAAACACTATTTGCATACAATTTAATCGATGAATTTACTATTATTTTATTTAGATTACAAGGAATTAAAATAAATTCGAACGCTTTTACCCATACTTTTATAAGAACATACATTTTACGTACTCAAAACACTTACGTAAACCCACCCACACTAACAGGTGCACACAAAACACATTGAAACGAAATGATATAAAATGCCTACATAATGTTAATGAAACAATAATGTTTTATGCAAAGTAAATTTAAATAAGAACGCACATGTTAAATATTTAAGGAGTTAACATGTCTCGGAGATTAAGAGCATACAAATACATACATAAATGTTCTTAGACACCTTAGGCTAAATGATGCATAGTTATAAAGGTTTATTTGTAAAATATTACTATCTTAAGGGAAAAAAGTTAAGAACTCCACTGTCAAAGTCATAACATTGTTGGAAGTGGTAATTAAAATAAAAACCATTAGAAGAAGGAAATGTTCAAAACCATTTACATGTTCCTGTTTCAAACTTAAAGTTCGTGATAGTGGTATTCTGCAACTTTATCACATCATTCCAGACTAAACTTTGATTTAAAATGTTGTTCATTTGAAAGTTTATTGTTTGGTTAGACGAATAGGTAAATAAAATGAAATTTATCTAAGAATCGTACTCTTCGTTTTATTGAAAATAACAGCGGAATTGTAAACAATTACTTACAGCAAATTTGAGAATATGATTTCATTTCAAATAAAAACCATTCTAAAATAATATAATTATATAACTGTCCAATAAGAATAAATTTTAAAATTGAACATAAAATAATCTTATACTCAACCTAATTTTATACATAAATTAAGTCAATTTAATGGAATTTGATAAAATTGAGACCCTAGTTCTGTGAAAAGTGTTTCATTCAGAAACTGTTTCACAAAACATAAATAAAAAACACATTATAAGGTAATACAACCCTTCTAGGAGATCGAAAACAAACTTAAAATACGTTTTACTTTAGTATTACATATATATAATTATTTTACTAAATTGTAGTTCGCTTTTCCAAAGTGTGTTAATATAAATGTGGTTGAAAGGCCTGAATATATCGTCAGTTACGCCTTCACCCTTTCTACATATTAATAAAATTATTCCCTATACCTGGCTCTAATAACATAAACCTTTATAAAAATTGCGTGATAATACTAACATCACCTTTCCTGATCTGTGTGGGGTTTATAGGGTAAACTAGAGTCTTAACACTACAGTGTGTTACTTTGTAAGTTCAATAATAGACGCTGGATATTAAATAACATATATTACTTTACAAAAAACATAAATAAAAAAAATTGTCAAAAAAATCCAAACTTTTAATTTTTGTTCAGCTATAGTACAAACAACACCCTTAAATATAATAAGTATAAAGTAATAGTAACAATAATGTATTCTAAATTCTGTATTCTAAAGCTCAGACTCAAATAGTGATTTTGGAAAATAATTTCAACCTATCAAAAAACTATCTGGGCCCAAAACCTCACTTACTATCAAGAGAAAAATCCTAGTATTTTCCTGAATCTGGTCGTATTCCTCCCCCCCCAAAAAAAAAAAGAAAAGAAAAAACACACAGGCCCAACCGATCCTGGAACCCCATGACCGATCACTCCACCAACATATTAATATATATATATACAAAAACAGTTACCCTCTAGTAGATAAACACCTCAAGGCCACATAGTCATACATCCGCAATTAACCTACTCTAACACTACTTTAAATTGTAGAAAAAATATAATACAATAAATATAATACATCATATCAATAATTTAAAAAATCATCACACTTGTGTTTGTTTTTCAAAAACTACCCACGCTATGGTTCTATGACATTCATTAGGTTTGCAAAAGATTAAATTAAGTCTCAGAAACTTTGGGCATCACTCTCAGTTACCTTCTAAACAAGAAAAGAAAACTTTTAATTCTGACGTGTTAGAGAGTAAACTTTAAATTTATAAAGTTTCCACGTGACACCATTTAAAGTTTTAAGTCATAGATAACCTAATTTACTCTCTGTAATTCACCTTAATTATAGAATTAATGAAACACAATATAAAGTTTGTTTAACGATTTATGTAACTTTATTTGTTTGTGAATTATAAATGGATTGTTAAAACTATACATATTTAACTTTTACATATTGAAAAGTTATTCAATAATATATAAAAAAAATACTTTTGTTGCTTTGATATTTTATTTCTAAACCATTTTGTTACACATACACCTGATAAGTAACGTTGTACAAAACAAGTAAAATAACATATAATTAAATCATAATAACAGGTGCATGCCTGTTTTATATATAGCTCAGGATATCTATAGCTTTTTCGTTCACAAGTACTTAATAAGATTGTATTATGAAAAAAAAATAACATTTACGCATCCAGTATAGTTAGATTTTCCGTTTTATTTGATTTTTAAGGGTGTTCAATCGAAAATAATTTTTGAAAGTATGTTGATTATTATTAAAAGTCTTCTTATAAGTAGGCCTAATAACTTTTCGGAGAGAAATATTTCACGATCATTTTATCATAGAGATATGGCTACCTTAAGTAGATAATTTGACTTTCTAGGCCCATAACTCATTAAGAAACCACTCTAATTATTTTAATAAAATTATAACAATCCAGTTGAAAAAAGTAATATTGAGTTGACATCACTCTAATAGAGTATAATAATCATATTTAAAACATAATTTTAGAGTTCAGTATTATTGATTTTCAATTTTAATAAAACCAATTCACCAATTTCTATGAAACACATACTAAACTACCAATTCTTAAATAATGTTACAACATTTTAAATCAAAAGTACCAGTATGGAACGTAAGAATGAGAGAGAGAGAGAGAGAGAGAGAGAGAGAGAGAGAGAGAGAGAGAGAGAGAGAGAGAGAGAGAGAGGGAGGGAGGGAGGGAGGGAGGGAGGGAGGGAGGGAGGGAGGGAGGGAGGGAGGGAGGGAGGGAGGGAGGGAGGGAGGGAGGGAGGGAGGGAGGGAGGGAGGGAGGGAGGGAGGGAGGGAGAGGAGGGAGGGAGGGAGGGAGGGAGGGAGGGAGGGAGGGAGGGAGGGAGGGAGGGAGAGAGAGAGAGAGAGAGAGAGAGAGAGAGAGAGAGAGAGAGAGAGAGAGAGAGAGAGAGAGAGAGAGAGAGAGAGAGAGAGAGAGAGAGAGAGAGAGAGAGAGAGAGAGAGAGAGAGAGAGAGAGAGAGAGAGAGAGAGAGAGAGAGAGAGAGAGAGAGAGAGAGAGAGAGAGAGAGAGAGAGAGAGAGAGAGAGAGAGAGAGAGAGAGAGAGAGAGAGAGAGAGAGAGAGAGAGAGAGAGAGAGAGAGAGAGGAGAGAGGGAGGAGCTAAGTATGTCATTGTAGAAGCAGCTTGTTATGACAGTTACCCTAATTTTCATGTGACTATCGGAATCATTCCTTTGTAGAAAGGCAATTTAAATAATAATTAATTGTTTATAAAATCGTTTATAAGATATTAAATTAACTCAGTCCTTTTAAAAATCTGCAAGCGTGATTGTAATAATTTATGTTTGTTATATATTGTTATCACTTAATTAATTCTTATAACCATTTTTTCGTGGTAAATATTAGTTTCAATTTCAGAATTATATTATTGAACCATACTAAGTGAAAAAATTTAAAACTAAGACACGCGTACTCTTCTGTTATTAACTATCGGCGCAGAAATTATTTGCAATAGAGTTTGAAGATTATTTACTTAGAAACTGAGATTTCTAGAAAACTCCAATAACACCACTAGTGGAATTTCAGCTACTTTTTAATATTCACTGACCTTACACCGGTACTACTAAAAAACCTGTTATTTTAACGCGTCAATATTGTCATTAATGGTTTATATGAATGTTTTATGTGAGTATTATAACATTTAGAATTTTGACTTTTCGATGAAGAAAGTTTTAATCAACTACCTGAAACACTAATTACCTTGGGTTCCAGAGGTCTTATGACATGTACAGTTAAGGCTCATTACTTTCAAATGTGTAAGTAAATGCAGTGGCTTTGAATCAGTTTAAATCAATATAAAACAACTGCATTTACTTAAATGTATGAAAGTAATGTGTGTAACTATACTTGTCATAAGGAATACAAGACCAGGTAATTAACTTTACAACATCTAGAAGCCAAGTAACAATTGTTTCAGAGAACTGATGAGAACTTCTTGAAATATAAAAATTAAAATTCTAAAATATTTGATACTTATTTAAAACCTTTCTACCAACCACCTAACAAAATATTAATGTGATTTTTTTAGTAGTAGCGATGTTGTTGTTAAAATTCCGGTACTATTCTGTTCCGAATAGGATACAAATATTAAAACTTGCAATACAAGTTTAATTTGCATACTTGATGACATAAAATTAAACTAGATAAACACTGATATGGTTAGACTTTTTAAAGTCTCTTAGTTACTTATAAAACAACCTTAAAAAAGTCGTGTGCACATAATTTCTGCGCCTAAAGTAGTTCTTAGTGTCATATGAAATAAAAATATCCATCAGTTTCTGTAAAATTATCAATATATATCCTTATGTATTAATAATGGTTGAAATGAATTGAGTACAATATTTAAATTAATCAAATGTGCACAGCTATCCATAAATAATAAAAAACAACTTCCTTTAAACTTTACACACTGTGGACGATAATACAACTATGGGGTGTAAAAAGTAATTCGATAAAAGCAAAATATTTAGTTATTTTGCATCTAACACTTATTTAAGCAGTATACAGTTGTATGCAAATATGATGAATGGCTTCATATTTTCTTCTGGTAACTTATTAATGATTTTGTTGGAATGCTAATAAAATAGTTAGACGTTGATTTATGATAGTTAATAATATAGCTTTTACTAACATACTACCAGAACTCGAAAGTTCTTCTGGGGTTTTATTTAAAAACACAGAATAATTAAACTAGTTTCCAAGTATAAAGTCAAATATAAATAACAATTTACTTCACAATGTTTATAATTTATGCAATAACAAGGTTTCTGTCTAAATTGGCTTTAGAAAACTTTACGATAAAGAGTTGAGTAAATATGTCCAGGGAAGTTGCTCATAACACAACTAATTTTGGCGTTTTGTTTAGATTCATCACATTCACAGCAATATAAGTATTATTTATATGTGCCTTTTACGATATTTTAAAATTTTTTCTAAAATAAATAGTAATAAACTTTAATGAGTTAGTAAAATTTAAAATTCCAGTTCAGAATGTAAATTTCCAGTTTTCCTCCATTTATTTTGCGGTATCCTTACACAAAAATAAAGCATAAACTTCGCCTTAGTTTCAATTTAAACAAATTAATAATACTAAATAACATATTATTGAAGTAATTAGATTAAATAGTATGTAGTTTTTTTGTGATAGTACAAATTATATAAACACAACTATTAAAAGTAGGCTACACATAATTAGATATTAAAATTATTATCAATCCAACTTATAATAAAAAATTAAAATGAATAAATAAAGAGGTATGATTCAAATAAATACGTAGAATATTTTTATTGATTACATATTACCTATCATGTGATTTTTGTACAATTGTAATTGTACAGTATATATTTATGATAACGTAGTATAAGGGTTGGGCAAAAGTCTGGAATAAATTAATTAATTTCAAAATCATTGAAATAAATGTAATGAAACTTTGCAGTTATGTCACATGTTCCTATACCAAACACTTACTTGTTTTTTGCACATCCAGGGGATGGCCCATGAGAAAGTCTTAAAAATTTTAAATGTAAGCCTACCTCGAGTTATACCTCATTTTAAAGTTCTTTGTTTGAAAAACACAGGAGTGCAAACCTGAGGCCAAAAGATGACCCATTCAGAAAATATAGCCTCTCAATGAATGTAATGTCATATAAAAAACACTGCTGAAGACAAAGGTAATATAGTTATTATCTATTGTTTCGTAGAACTATAATCTCGTAAAAATAGTCTTAAAATATTATTACGAGATTAGGTAAACCAACCAATTATTACTTATTTTAGGTAAACCAACTGTCAAAAGTGGTTCTTATTTTTGTCTTAGTTAAATGGCATAGCTATTTTTATAACGAAGTCGTTTGTTACGATTGTTAACAATCAACAACATAATCAGCAACAGGGAACTGAAACTGTTCAATTAATAGCCGTATAACTGAGGAGAATTAGTAATATGAAATTAAATTCTTTTAATCGCTGTATTTGAATGGATCATTCTTTTGACCTCAGATTTGCACTTTTAAACAAAAACCTTTTAAATGAGGTATAGCTCGAGGTAGGCTTACATTTAAAATTTTCAAGACTTCCTCCATGAGCCATCCGCTGGATATGCAAAAAACAAGTAAAATATGTCTAAATATTTGGTATTTGGATATGTACATAACTGCAAAGTTTCATTGCATTTATTTCAGTGGTTTTTAAGTTAATTAATATATTCTAAACTTTTGCCCAACCCTGTTTTATCAATGTCATATGTAAACATGGTTTTAGTTTTCATTATATTTCCTTTAACGTCATATTATTTTTAAGTTTAAAAAATTAAATTTGATGTCGTGATGAGTTGTGTAATAATATATATTCTTTAATAACATACAGCGTCTTCTTTTGTGTTCCTCATATTTGCATGTTTCTTAAATATAACTATTTCTAGCTTATGATAAATAATATAACTTTATGTTCAGTATTTCACATATTTTTCTTAAATGTTAAATCATTTTCTTTACCATTTTTCAAATTGTATTAAAGTACGTTGATTCTTTTTTAAACAGTCTTGAAGTTGGACGAAAATAATTATTTTTGTCTTAACAAGGTATTTTAAATATTATATTTATAAATAATTGTTGCACTTAATTTCTTGGTTGACGCAAGAAGCAAATCTTAATTTTTTTACTCTTACGCATTTCAAATGAAAAAAAAAAAATGACCAAGAAATGTTTAAATGTCTTTATATTATTCATACAGAACTTGGAATTCCCATAGGTTCCTAAATAATTTAATACGACTGTTTTATTAAAATATTTACTTAGTAGCTAACAGAATCAACGTTCAATTGCAAAGCCATTTTGTTTCTTTCTATTCCCACCACTGTAAATGTTTATGTCACAGGAACAAGTATTTTATCAATTTTACAAAACTGAAGTATACGTTATAAATGTTATGATTAAATACAGGACAAAAAATACAAAATAGATTTACATCTTCCTATGGTTTATATTAAGTCTGAACACTTAACTGAGTGCATATTAGTATAACATGTATAAGGAACTGCTAATAGCATGACTTATGTGAGCATCCAAGTGTTTCTCAGCTGTACGGCGTCCGCTCAATGGTTTCCATCGACGTGAACACTATTAGAGAAGTTTGGGGTGTCCATGTTGGATAATAGTCAAGGTTCAGATATAGAGTAGGGTAGAGAACTGAGTGTCAGCCTTGTCAGTTAACTGAAAATCAGACCAACATTATGCGGTTTGAATTCCACGTAAAGCTGTAGGTTCCTTAGTATCCATAGCTATTGGGCTGTTAATAAATTGCTCGATCTGAGGAACTGGTGACCTTTGTTAGTGACAATGATTAGTCTCGTTCACCTACATTCATCTCATCTATTCGCACCTCATATTCGCCCGTATCTTGACGAGCGGTGTTTTACTAATGAATAATGCATTATTTCGTAGATGTACATAATAGGGTTTACTATTACCAGATGTCCATTCAATGACGATACTAATATTAATATATACAAAATTCTGAAATTTGTATCCAAAAATTATATTTCGGCTTAAATGTTGTTAAGGATAAGCTGTAAATACCGTAGATGATACTACTAAGAAGTAGAAGTTACTGAAACGTTTCTAGTTACTAAAACAGCTAATATTAATCATGAATAGAAAGTGATATAGTTTGTAAGTATTCATTCTTATATTTGTTGGAGTTCTATTAAGGATTTAAAAATCACAAGTAGTTCTATTGCTAAACACAAAATTATTAGAAAATATTTATAAAAATCAACTTTAATCACGACAGTAAGTGTAAGATGTGGAGGGTGGACTTTCACCACCGTACATGTAATGGTGAGTGGGAAGGAAATCAACACCGTACGGTAAGGGTGGCCTATCACCACCGTTAGTGTTAAGGGTGAGTGGAAGGGCTATAACCTTAGTACGTTTAAGGTAGAATTAGAGGACCATCACCACCGTACATGTAATGGTGAGTGGGAAGGAAATAAACACCGTACGGTAAGGGTGGGCGGAAAGGCTATAGCCATCGTACGTATAAAGGATGGTGTGTCATATTATAAAAATATTCTGGTCAAATATAAATTGTGTTGTAAATTTGTATTCCTTATAGAGGGGCATAATTTTCAGTTCAAGTACAGCTATATTTTCAGTTTTAGTACAGCTATATTTTCAGTTCATGTACAGCTATATTTTATGAGCTTTTTTAAAACTATAATTATTAAATAGTATCATGATATATTTTTGAAAGACAAAATATAGATCTTCATACATTAATTTTATAGTTTCAAAATATATGCAATCCAACCAAATGACTGCTTCAGCTCAACGTTCACTGATTGCAGAAATGATAATGAACCACCAAAAACGGCAATGACCCTGTTCCAGTGAACTGATTTCCACGACGCAATGCAGGGGTGGCTTTAAAAAGTGAATCATACTGAAAACTTCATAATAGGACAGAAATAACATAGTATACTAATAAAAAATACATGCATTACACTCAAATTTCAAATTATCTTCAAAAAATACATTTATTTGGTCACAATACGTCTTAAATGACTGCTTTGATTCCACTTTTTTAATTATGTGTCCCAATCCACGTAATGAATTTTAGGTTAATATCATTTCCATATTCAAATATTTAAAATCCTAAGAATACCATAATTCAAAGTCATCACTGAAATAATTGTTACAACATTGTTTGTAGACCTTCCCCTAAATACTAGGCCACTGATCTTATCAATCACATAATGTGAGTACATAATATAACGTTCAGTTATTATAATTATTAAAACTTCCATTCGTTTTGGTAAATTCAACTCTAATCTGTATTTAAAACTATACACAAACAAATGCTATGTTCAAGATATAGATATATTTGGTATTAAGACTATAGTATAGAATTACACGTTGTGTCAATTTAAATGATGGCCTAATCTTTGAAGTAATTGTAAATATAGTTCTAAAAACTAAATATTTAACCTAAATATATTTTTGATGAGTAACTGGCATGCATTTCATTCAATTATGGTTTGTTGCACTGTCAGGCTTCACAAAACACAAACAATAATCTATTTATTGCTTATTAAATGTTTATAATTTACTTTATAGCGCTCTTACAGAAAATGTTAGAACTACAAGTAATATGAAATGACGATATAATTCAGCTACAACCTTAGAAATGCCTTAAGATCTTGCATTGCTGCCACATTTTATTCCTTGTTTTGTAGCCTCCTTATTTGTTATTGTGATTTTCATTGTGCGTAAACAAATTATGATCGTTGACTTTCTTATTGTTTATATTTTTTTATATATTTTCATGTCCTGTTATTTATGAAGTGTTTTTGTTGTACTATCTATATATTCTTCTATAGTTAGTACCAATAAAAAATGCCACTTAAAGTGGAATTATGCCGCAAAAAATAGTAATTATCCGTCCTATGTCAAACACAGTACGTACTGTTGGCAACACTACGCTTTAGTGTAAGTCAAATACTAAGTGCTATTGGCAACACTGTGCTTTGGAGTAAGTCAAACATGGTAAGTAATGTTGGCAACACTGCGCTTTAGAGTAAGGCAAATACTAAGTACTATTGGCAACACTGTGCTTTAGAGTAAGTCAAACACGGTAAGTAATGTTGGTAACACTGCGCTTTAGAGTAAGTCAAACACAGTAAGTAATGTTGGCAATACTGCGCTTTAGAGTATGTCAAACACAGTAAGTACTATTGGCAACACTGTGTTTTAGAGTAAGTCAAACAAAGTAAGTACTATTGGCAACACTGCGTTTTAGAGTAAGTCAAACAAAGTAAGTACTGTTGGCAACACTGCGCTTTAGAAGTGCCTTGTAAATAAGTGACCCACTAGCCTTTTAACTGGGAAAGATGAAAACTATTCGCAGTTTCAAAAGCCTTCAATAATTTGTTTCTTTCGTGTTTCGTGAAAGAAATGAAAATGGTATCCATTCAAATACTATTAATAGTTTTCATCACATTTAAGACTTGATTGTATAGAAAAAATAAATAAATATAATATAAAACATATCCAGAGTCAGAATTATTATGCGGAATGTCAGTAGCAAAAGAGGATAATGGGGTCTGATACAAAAGTGGAAAGTGTGAGAGGAAAACGAACCCTTGTCAGAAACTTTAAATAAAGAATGAAACTCTCTTGTTTAGTGACTGGGTAAAGTTACAGTTTTTTATTTTTCTACCAGTGAATACCCAATTGGAATTGTTTTGACACTAGTTCGATACATTTTTATAAAAATTCACCATTTATTGTTGAAGTTAAGTATTATTTTGTACAATAGAAATATCTGTAACTATCAGGGTATCTAGTAGTGCGGTAATAAATAAAACATAATAGTCGCGATATTAGTGCCTCCAATTATATTAAATGTAATACTCTTTATATATTTTTAATTATATAGGAGCAGAAATCCTCTTAATTTATTCACCACCATTCAAATTAGTTGGAAAGTAGGGGGTGTGAAGAATCAGGTCAGGGTGGCTCTCAGGTATACTTCTATAAAGGGTTAATCACGATAATAGTGCATTATAGCCAACCAGATCTAGCTGTTACAAATGTAATCTAGTGTACTTGCTTGTAGTTTATATAAACATGGTAAACCTTTCGTACAAAAGGTAACAATCATAATGAAATTAATCATTTGCACGTAGAGAATTTCAATGTACCTCCATCACGTAAACCTCAATTCGCACAACCATGGCACATTTATTTCTTGCCAAACGAGATTTTTTTGATATTATAGTTAGTGAAAGAGATGAGAAGAAACTCAGAAACAAAACATACACGTGTGAATAAAATGGAGGAAAGTAAATATAGATGTTGCCTTTTTAAAACACTGTATGAAAAATTGTGGTTGTTTAAGATTGTACAACAAAGAGTAATGTACAATCAGATTAAAAAAAAAATCAATTAACTAAACATAAAAAAAGATCAAGCAGACAAAATAAAAAGTTGGATAAACTAAAAGTAAATAAAAACTCTACTTCAATTTAAGAAGCAGTGTGTGATATATTAGCGACCGGATAATCGAGCTTATAGTGGCTCCAGGGAGTTTTTAAGCCTTTAGATTATGTTCAAACATTGAGTTTCTACAAGACTGACAAGTTGCCCTCTCAATAAAATTCCTCACTCTAACGATTAAGTTTCTTGTTTTTATAAAACTTGCACTTGATAATAATTGGTTTGTGATAGCGAGATCACGTCTACAAGGCGCGTGACCTTTCTACGTAACTGGATATGACTGCCACCTCCAGAAATTTCCTAACCTAAATTGAGAAATGTTTTGTTTTTGATAACACTTTTACTGGACGAGAACTATGTTGTAATAACGATATAACTTTTACATGGTCGTAACCTGTTTCGACGATACTAACGAGTTGCTCACTATAGAAACATCCTGACTCAAATGAATGCACTGTTGCATGATGCTAATCACTACGTGGTGATAGCAAGGAAATATTATGTAATGGATACATCATCACCGTCATAACACAATACTTCACATAAGTGAAGAAATTGGCTGAACGTTATAGCACTTCAAGTCGACAAGAACTCGATAACGAGACCACGTCTACGTGGATGACGAGTTGGTACCTCAGCCATTCTACCTAAATTAATGAATGGGATACAACGGCACGTATTACACCTCCTTTCGATACAACCTACGGGTCGATAACACGATCACATTTTCATGAGAAATTTCTACACGTCTGATTAGATACTACCTTTGAACAAACTTCACTTGCATGTATAAATGTGTTGTAAGTTACAAAAATACAACTTAATGGTAACTAAGTGATATTAAAGCAAATCCATCTTCATGGCGAATTTCTACTAGACTGACAAGTTGTAACCGCAATAAAACCCTTATCTAGTTCAGTGCTATAACTTGCCAAGAGCTCGATAACGAGATCCCGTCTACACAGCACGTTCTTATGTGATTTGATGGGTCAACGTCTCAACAAACATAGTAACCTAATTGGAGGAATAAGTTAAATGCTACAGCACGTCAACTTTAAACTTGAAAAGAACTCGATAACTAGATCACGTTCCCGTTTCTACGTGACTGGGTCAAAGAGTACACAGTGATAAAGACATCACATCTATATGGCGCTTTATAGTTTCCTATCTAAAAAAAACTGTCTCGCCTAAATTAATAAAGGTTTTGTATTTTATAACACCTACACTCAAAAAGAATTGGCAGATAATACCAAGATTACGCCTACATGGCACGTGACCTACTACGTGACTTACGAGTTTAACAAGCCTTCTCACCTAAATAAATAAATGAGTTTATAAGACCTATGTAGTTTTAACCTAATGACATCCACAAAACACGTTTCTATGAGACTAAGTGGAGAACGTCTTAACAAACCTCTTCAACTACACGATGAAATTTGTTGAATGTTATAGCATTTCAACTAGACAAGAACTCGATAACGAGATCACGTCTACTCAACACGTTCCTACGTGACTGAAGAGCCAGCGCCTCAAGGAACCTTACCTACAATATCTAGACTTATGTACAGAATAAATATTTTACTTTTCTATTACTAAAATCATGTGTATGTTTATAGAGGGACTACTCTTTTCCAACTAAATTTATTTGTTTTGTTTCTAATCTTCTATTTTTTATGACTAATCAAAAGACAAGATTGGTCGTTATTAACATTTATGAATTATTCACGATAAACTCTATGTGTGTTTTGGCAATACATTTTCCAGATAACTACTCTTCTAAGTGAACTAAATTCCCTTGTTTTACACTTAAAATTAGGTTCAGTTTATGTTTAGGACAAACATCTTTTCAGTAACATTTTGTGGAATGTTCAGTTAATTCATGTATATGAGTAGTGAGTAAATAAAGTTAGTAATTGATCTTCATACTTTTCACAACTATAAATACGTTAAAAGAACAATTAACATATACACTATGCTGAGTTACTCAAATCATAATTATTTTAGAAAAGTGTGTATAGCATAATTAGATAAACTGAGATGTAGTTTGTATTTATATTTCTGAGAGAGAGATAACATTACATTTCAATGACAGTGAAACGATCACTCAAAATTTGTCAAACCAGAAGACAAAGTTACACCGTGTGAAGTATAAATTATATAAATATTTTTGAAATAACAAAACGTATATAGTATATTTGTTTTGTTTTTACAAACTGTAACAATTTACTGTAATACTTCTAACAAGAACGATTATTTAAGAAGAGTAGTAATGCAATCTTCTCCTTCCCAAGTTAATTGGAAATTGGTTATTAAGTCAAAAACCTTTTAAATTATTTTCAGACATATCCTACAATTCAACGTCTAACAAATATGGCATACATGGTTTGGAAAGAATAAGATCTATGTAAATCGATTTCTTCAAACTATTTTAATACATAACATATATGTACATGCTAAAGATCTATAAAACGTTTCTATATACAGTAAAAAAATCCCTTTAA
The DNA here is from genome assembly GCA_035578905.1 of Stictocephala bisonia. Lineage (NCBI taxonomy): Eukaryota > Metazoa > Arthropoda > Insecta > Hemiptera > Membracidae > Stictocephala > Stictocephala bisonia. Next base: position 134,787 of record JAQJVL010000883.1, read on the forward strand.
ACACTAATACAATTTATATAACATGTTTTATATGGTAGAAGTTATATAATACAATAATATACGTACATAAGAAACTTTATTTTATGTTTAAAACCAAAAAAAATGTATTTCTGTTTGTATGAAACAAGTTCTTTAGGAGTGCGTTTGTTATCAGATTTGTTCATAAGTTGATAAAAGATATTAAAATCTACTCACTTGTTAATTTCTCTTTATAAAAAAATCCTTATAAATATAACTCTAATTTAAGATTTATTTTTAATAAAATTAACATTAGTACAAAAACTGCAAAATTCACGTTTTGTGCTTTGTCCCCAAGTGTACAATTGGAATACAAGGATGATTGTCTTTAGTGTACTCTAAGGGCCAATTATTCCTTGTAGAACGGGGAGGGGTTGGAAGTTGAGATTGCACCCTTGTTATCAGTAATTGTATGATAATTATTAAGAGTTACCAGTCCTGTTGTGAAACATCTAAACTAACATTAGTCGTTGAAGTGTTTCCTGCAGTACAAATGTCCTGGATTCGTGTTTGTAGAAAATAAAAAAAAAGTTACGTAACTGTTTACTTGATTACAGTATTATATTTTATGGTATATATTTTTAATGTATACAGTAATATTATTTTGATAATATTATGTATTCTCTTACGTGTAAACTACAGTTTACATACACTTTGCCGTACCACATCATCGGGTAAACTTGACTCAACTATGTTAGTAATTTTCATGTTGAATAAAAATATAAGTATTGATACAGTTTTCATAGCTAAAGGTACTTTTACTAACTAAATGAAAAGTATACTATTAATGTAGTTCAATTTAATGAATAACAAGTTTTTGAGGTCACGTATTTGAAGTTTTCCTTTTGACTAAAGTAGTATAAATCGGTCCATTTCCCGTTGATTACAACTAATCTCAAGAACATAAACGCATCGCCTATCCCAGTAAGATTTAAAGTTTTAGGTACACAAACCTATGTAGGAAGCTTTATATGCATAAAGTGACATGAAAATAATGACTTTATTTTTAATTTTTACATTTAAAAAAAATCTCTTTTGAACTTTATTAGTATTTAAAAAATAACACATGCGTTTTTAAATAATAAGTGACATTCAATGTAGGTAAGTATAGTAGTAATAGCTGGTGCTGGCATTTGCTTCGAGTACAAGAAATCCATACTGGAAAAGATTCCTGATTCCTTCGGGATAACGGGAGTAGGTAGACCTCTGCCTCCCTCACAACAAGAGAAAACCTTTCGAGTGTGTCCTACAAGTGTGTGACCTTCCCAAGAACACTGTGTATTTGCAAGGGTGAGAGTAGTGAGAAATACCAATGTATGAGTAATCAAAAACAAATAATAATTTGAATTGAAAATAAGTTCCTTATTGTAAAACTAAAATATTGCTTATCAGTTATAAGTTTACTGAAACCAATAAGTGATGATCTTTATGGTAGTTAAAATATCACATACACACTAATAGAGACTCTGAATTCAAGGAAGTTATCGCCAAAGGTTGATGTTAAAGTGTACAAGATAAGGTTGGTGTCATTAAAAAAATCCTGCTTTCAATGGCACTATTACAAACCGGATGAATATTAAACTTATCTAAACAATTTTCCTTTCAAAACTCCTGGCCAACCTGATGGCCCAGCTGCCATTTGCAGTATGGTGTTTTGTTTAACACTTCAAATAAAATTCACCAATACACCTACACTTGTAATCCGGTGAATTTATTTCACAGACATTTGTTTAGGCTGTCAATAAAATCTCTCAAGCAATCAAGCTTTTGAAATAATAGTAAGTAGGCTTGATTTTACTAATTTAAAATAATTAACGGTACATATATTCCTCCACTAAACATAAAGCCATTTGGTTCATAATTTGTGTATTTAAATAGCATTTTACCTTTTCCTTAAAATAAAATGTTTGTAAATAATAATAGTTTATTTTGTTTGTCTGAATTACACTGTAAACAGTTACGTTATGTGAATTTAACTGTTACACTAAGTCAAATAATTAACACTTTCATTTAGATTCAGTAACTATAATGGAAAATGTTTATAGTTATTTTATTATAGTTATGATTAAATTAATATGTTAATAAAGGGCATTCTTAAATATATCTCGTAGAGTGAACTAGCATTATCGCCAGTGATTTTAGTTGCAATCTTAGTTGAAACTTGCATAAATACGGTGTTGTAAAATACTAAATGGTGCTTGGGGACGGTGTTCCTAGTGAGTATGTTTAAGCTTCTGTAACCTTGAATTTCAGTAAAAAATTATTAGGAAACTTACGTGAAGTACTAAAACTTTCTATAACCGTCCGGTAGCTCGATTGAAAAAAAAGATGAAATAGTTCTTTTAACTATTTTTAAAGCTTTTAATTCCATGAGGAATTTTAAATTATTTGTGTCAAGGGATTTGTAAAACCCCATTAATCTTTATCTGTTTCATAAAATAGTGCTTTAATCGTTCTATAAAATAAAATTACAATTCTTCTATCGTGTACTAATTACATAGCAAAATACACTACAATATTCTTCACATGTTCTAATATTTAATAACTAAATAAATCTCTGTTTTAAATTGGTTGAGTTTGTACGCAACAGAAAAAAGTTGATTCATAGAATTAAAGTCATTGGAACAACAGCATTTCTTTAAAAAAAAGTTAAGCGTCAATCACTTATTTGAACAAACACAACTAGATAGTGCCTTAAAGTTAGGTTAACATTTTTTGTATCAATCCACATTATACTATGTACTCTACTAATGGAGTATTGTATATAATTGGTAATAAGTAAATTGTGTATAAAATACTATGAAGTGAAGAAGTATTGTTGTTTAGTTACGCATCTATTTTCTCAGTACGTAATGTTACGGATGACGATAACTACCACCAGCATCGCCCAGATAATTGTACCCCCTCCCTTACGCAGGTAACTGCCCATTTCAGTTTTTCTGTACCTACCCAATTACTTCCTGGTGGTGCCCTGTAATGGCAGTTAATTTGCCTGTCGTTGGAGCTAGAACCTTCTCGAAATGGCGCCCAGAATTGTCTAGACCATAATACCCGAACATATTCCACCATAGATCCATAATCTTCTAGATTTACACCAACACATTTTTTAAAAAGACACCCCTCAGCCGAGGAGTCAGTAAGTTAGTTTTAGTATGAACACTTGCTCTTTGAGCTGAGGTGGATGTGACCATGTTAAATAGTAACAGTTCAGGGAAAGTGACAGATATTGGGTGACTGACTTGTGAGATAAACAAGAATAATTATTGTTTATAACTTTGATTTAATTTTTAAAATGACAAATAATGTCCGTTTGGTGGTATAAATATGTGGTGTGTAAATGTAAATTTAGTTCTTTGGTGAGTGTGAATAAAAGTACAGTTAGTAGCCACAATGTTTAGTCACCTTTTTTTCGAACCCTGTGAGCTGAATTAATAGGTTTCATATATTTTCAAAGAGAATACGTGTGTGTGTACGCGCGCGCGTATGTGCGTATGTTTAAGTGCACGTAATATTCGTGGTGATACGACTGTTATTTACAAAAGTGAGATGGTATACGCCCGTTTGTTAAATTGCTGTAACTGGATATTTAATTTGTTCCATATGTAAACTAATCAAAGAGCATATTATTAAATCACCCTTCCACATCACCCCCCCCCCTGAGTTTCATTACATGTGATGACGTAACTGAACAGTAGGGCCTACTTTACGTGGTTATTGCACGCTTCAAAACAACCAACTTTCAGACAGGAATTTATACCTTATTTCACAGGTAGTTTACGAACGCAATTTCACACCACATGTAAGCGGAGTCAAATATTTTTTCGAATGTATGTTGATTTCACAGGAGTAATAAAAAATGCAGGTTATTATCATGGTACCCGAACCACCAATTTACATCTTAATTTTCAATTGGATTGTTGTGTCATCAGCCGACACTGATATTGCAACAGTTCACAATTGTATAACAAGTAAAGCTGTTTATTTAGAAAATAACAATTTAAGTAACTACGTATACTACTCAAAATGTTTTTTGTGTTTTAGTTAAACATTTTATAACCTTGTTATTTTTTTAAATCATTTTAGGAAGGAAACTTTATTAAAAAGTACAACAAAAATTACTTTTTTGTTTTAGAAATAAAATATAAAATATTTATTACTAAAAAAAATGTTTGGCCCACATAGTCATATGCAACATTTATTGAGCTAAAAATGTTTGTAAATATTGTTAAATTTAAGACATATTGGATTTATACTAAAGGTTCATACTCGAGTGCATTGCAATTTGAAACCTACGGGCAATGTTTGAGCAAAAAGAACTTTCAAATCCGACTAAATTACATTCTAGATATTTTATCTAGTAATAACTAAACAAGTTAACAATACTAGATAAAACTAATCGTTGGGGAGCTTAGTCCTTATTATATTATCGCTTAAAGTTAAATTCATATTTTAGTTTACATGGTGTATTCAAACATAGTGACTTTTAAAATACGAGTGTAGTGTATTTCTATATAAAACATTTAAAAATACTGGAAAATAGATCAATAGTGTTTTGTGTGTGTTGTCACTAGTTGTGTGTTTAGTTCTCAATGGGAAGGAGTAAAGTTCTTTAAGTCTCCACCATAATTTTAGGTTTGTTTAGTATAAATTAATAACTTTGGAAGTAAAATTAGGTAATACATACTTGAAATGACAGCTTCATTAAAAACTGTGTTTCCGTGAATGTTCTTACACAATGATCTTCAGCAGTTAAGGCGATTACTTAGAAGTCGTCTTGTTTGAGTAAGAAAATACTCTGTTGCTCACTTCTAAGGGATCAGTCATCCTTTTACTTACTGTTTACTCGAAGCTTTAGTACTCAACTCTGAATAAGACAGCAGCCACTTCAGGCTTTGACGAGCAAATAACGAGCAAATTAGTAACATTGTATAACTCATGAATCGAGATAAACAGCAATTAATATTTAAATAATAAGCCTTAGAAACACATTGCTTACCATGTAAGTTTTAAATTTAGAGTACGTTATTATATCGTACATGTTGAGGCAATTATTATAAACAGCTGAACTTATATGTATGGTCTCAAAGTTACAAACGTTGTTTTGAAAATTGTAAGGATATTTGGAGACAGGTAATAAATGACGAATATTTTAAAAAAATGAAAACACGTAAAAATACTAAGTAATATTTGTATTTCTACTGTATTTGATTGGATTTATGTATTTTTAAACAACTAGGCTTGTTTTAATATTGTCTTAACCAAATAGAGTTCAGGTTAGCAGATAAATGATTGCACACTAATTAGAAAACCGATAAGTGAATCTTTTTAGTTACCGGTAATTTAATTCTATTCACTTTCTCTCAAATATATTCATTTTAAAAATGCCACGCAAGGCCATGAACATGCCCTTCCACCTGTACTGGCATTTATGCAAACATTTCCCACAAAGTACAAATATGTTGAGGTAACTACAACGTTCAAATATATTACCAAACTTTTGCCATTATGATTTATTAAGTTGTGCAGAAGTAGACATATGGCAAACCTTATTTATCTAAACGTCCCCATTACTTGATTTAACTTTGTAAAGTTATATGTTATTGGAGAGCATAATATTGTTGACTGTATATTGAGACACGAAAATTTAAATGGCATTGCAGACTAAAAACTATACAAAAGTAAATGAATAAAAATAAAAATATGACAAAGGAGATATTCGCTATTGTTTCTCAAACATAGGGCTGTAATATGCAGATCATGGCTTTTGTACCAGTCTCATATTTTCAGTTAGATACCATATGTTTCCATGAAAATATTTATTACTATTTACCTGGATTAAAATATTGTATAAAATATTTACTGATTTGAATCTTTAATTTCAAGCAGATCCCACAATTAAACACAAAATAATGCTTGTAAAAAGTATTTAATATCTATATTTCAATAGTTTTAATACACTTCATTTGAACTCATGCTTTGGAAATAAAAAACTAAAATCAACATGTCACAAAATACGGTTTATTTGCTTATTTGTTTGGCTTGTTAATTTAAGATCTCCCAACTTTATCATAAAATAACAAACGTCCATATAGTTAATTAAACGTGTGTTAGAAATTACTATTTTAAAATAAAAAATAGTTTTAGGTAAGAAAATTGTTTCTTATTTCATATTATATTTTATTGTTAATGAAAACAGAAAAATAAAGAAAAAAACTATACAAAGGAAAGAATATAAATCAATGCCTGACCATAACATTATAACTCAAATATTTATAAAATAAAGCTAAATTATGAATTTTACTATACCTATAAAAAATAGCCATACGATACATATGTAATAAAGAGGAGAATAAATCATAAAAGCACTGAATTTAACACCTGTTTAATCCGTAACTTCACACCGAAATATCATTGAAAATAATTATGTATGTTACTTGAGTTTTGTCAATTACGACCTAGTTTGCTAAAAACCAAAGTTATTAACTTTTAATCAGGCTTCTAAACTCCGAGCTACACAAATTTTCCTTTTAAATGAACAACAAATTTCAATTAAAATCTACTCCCTGGAAAACTAAATGAATGAGAACCACCTGAATATTTTACATGTAAGGATATTTATTTAAGATTTTATGACAGCATTTTATGGTTAACAAAAGTACTTGTTGATGCTATATTTGGGACGGCTATTTGACTTCTTTGAGAGTTCAATATAAACTCAACTAAGTAAGAAACTGTGTGCTTAGTAAAGGCACATAAATTCTGCCAATTGATTATTATTATTAGCATGATAAATTATCATAATTACTGATACTTTATTAATTACATTAGTATTTTAAAATCAATGTAAGACCTAAACAAAGTTTGAAGTAGGTTTTATTCTACCAGGTGAAATTTAGGATCAGAAGTCCTCCCTAGCACTTAGCCTAGGTTCCAACCACAGGATGTCTCATACAAGTACGCATTCATATCGTGCAGGATATTACGTCATAGGGATGCCTCAGCTGTGTTTTTTCTAACACTACTGTAAACAGAACGCAATACTGTAAAACATCTGATATTCGTACTCGATGACAGTACAGTTTCCGTTGTTTATTTATTTTACGTAGGTGACTTATTTTAATATTGATATCATTTAGTATTTACTAAGTAAGTACACGGTATGAAAAAAGACAATTTGCTGCTTCAAATTAATACTAAAATCCCGTAAATTTAAATAATTCTCAAATAATCTTAAGAAAATACAGTAATAGTTTTTAGTATGTACTTTTAATTGTTCAGAGTAAGCAATACACTTACTCTGTGGTTGAAGGTCTCCCTCTGACGTCACCAGTCGGCTTACATAGACCATATGAGAATGAGGCAACCTGTTGTATAGGAACCTTGAGTTCCAACAGCTAAATGGGACTTCCAAACGACCACCAGTGACCAGGTACGTAGCCTTCATGCAAGAACGGATTCCCTCAGATGGTCACCCATCGTAGGAACAGCCAAGTTCGAATTTACTTGACGTCCTTATTTTGTGATAATGTAGGAGCCCTCTGTCCAAGGTCACTGGCTAATGCAAGTTGTTTGTCTTTACATATACTTTATTTAATTGACTTTAACAAAATAGTATTTCTGCATAACACACAAGGAAACTTTCTCAGTCAAAATACATCAAAACGTAATGAAAAAAATCAGCCCTTCTATGATTTGATATCGTTACGAATGATGAAATTGTTTATACAAAATAACTTAGAACTTTTTGGAGAGCTATCTTTAACTACCACTATAATTACCGGTAAACGAAGCGGTAAATTTGTTAAATCCCAGTATTTGTTAACTCAAACGACAATTTGTGTAATTTGGAGTCTTGAAGCCTTATTTTAAAGTTTGTAGCTGTAAAGAGTTTCAGCAAACTGGATCGCAGTAAAAAAAAAGTCTAGCAGCAAACAAAATGATAAGAGCGGGTGGGTCACTACCACTGAACATGTATGGAGAGTGTGTGGGTCATTACCCCTGTACTACAACTGACTACAACTACAAGTGATAATCGATGGTCCTAAGGGAGATAATTCACCCATTAAATTTGATTTAGGTATCCATAAAATGACTAAAGTTGATATTGTATTTATTTCTTTTGTAAATTCTCTTTTAAAATATGTAAATTGTTTTGAATATAAATATAGCTCACTTACCTAATAGCGATTTGTAATACAATATGAAGAATCTATGTACAGTGATCTTGTATAGCTGTATTTATGGTGATCTAGTCACAGTACTCCATTTTGGGTAACTGCCAGTTAAATTTGGAGAAGACAAATGGTAGGGTTAGTCAGAAAGGGAAGGAATACCAATGTGTACTTTGGTATTCAACCAACCTTACACTTCGTACACCAGTAATCAATCTCCATGTCTCGTATCTGTCATGTAACTACATAACTTGTAGGTAAATATGTGCTTGTCTTACATATTTGTTGTTATAAAGAGAATACATTCGTTGAAGTATACTTAAATTGCATACGTAACGTATTTCTATGAATAAATAATAGTCAATTTGATAATTCAATGAATGGGGCTGCTACCAAAAATCATAAAAAATAATAGTTGTCATGCTGATCAAAGTTTACCCATGTAATCCACTCATGTAGATTGAGCCTGATTTTTCATAAAACGGTTTTAGTGTATATTATAACAACATATATTTACAGTACAAATAAACGTACAAATTCAATACAAGTACAGTTTTCAATACAAGCAGAATTATATCTAAGTACAAGCTATATATTTGTACAGACAAAATAACCAAATATACTACAGTACAAGTACAAATTGCATAAATTAAACACAATTAAAGAACAAATTGCCCAAATGTTATGTTGATCAATTTTGGTAAACAGCGATCACATTCTTCAGATCAGAGGGGTCCACAAAATAATCCGAAATATGCACCATACTATCTGTGAAATTTGTACTTGAATTGTAGTAAATTTTTGTATTTTGTGCTTATAATGTAATATATTTTTGTTGTTTGACGTTCACTTGTATTGTATAAGTATAAAAACGTATTTTGCTAATAGTTTTTATTTTGTAATTCATTATTAAGCATTAAGAAAATGATCGTAGACTTATGTGGAAATAAGACTAGTGAATGATTGTAATGATCGAAGATAAACGAGTGTAGTTAATGTTACTCACTAAGGTTCGCTGCTTCTTAAAAAGAAAACTTTATTGATAGTCCAATAGCCAGTGAATCTAAAGAACCTTCCAGTTTACGTGGCATTCCAACCACGTAGTATTGGTCAGTTTTTCAGCTAACTGACAGGCCTGACACTCAGTTATCTTCGCCACACAATACCAGGACCTTGACTACCACCCAACACGGACACTTCAGACTTCTCTAGTAGTTATTACCTCAATAGTGGACACCATATCACTATTAAGGTACGCAGTTTAGAACCTTTTGGCTGCAATCTCCACAGCAATATATCCCAAAGTAGCTTGATGACAACAATGCAAAACTAGTACCTTCAAATTTCACAAGAATTTTCTCCAAACTAGCTTGGGTACAGCTCTGCACCACTTGTACCTTAAAATTCCACGAAACGTTTTCCCAATGTAGCTTGGGTACAGCAATGCGCCACTAGTGCCGACATATGCTAAAATAGCACTTATATCTAATTAAACAATATTTAGAATGTAACATCATAAACACCATTCTCAACGTAATGTCCTGGTAAAATAGAGAATATTAGAGGATTGTCTAATTGTCTAATCATAAGTATCATCTAACCATAAGTCTCAAAATAAAGAACGATTATTCATAAAATATCCAAAGCTGTGATTTCCCATCAATTTAAAGATGTGTGTACATGTGCGTGAGCGCGCGTGAGTGTAGGCGTGCGAGTGTGTGTAGGTGCGCGAGAGAGTGTGTGCGTGTGTGTGCTTATGTGTGCGCGCGTGTGAGAATGTTTGTATGTGGGGGGGGATGTGTGTGCATTTGTGTGTGGGTGTGCGCGAGCGTGTGTGTGTGTGTGGGTGTGCGTGTGTGCGAGTGCTCGCGTATTTGTATGTAGGCTTACCTGGCATTTTGTTAAGTTGCTAAGTGTTAAAATGTAATGTTAGCAGAATTTATCTTGTATTAACCTTGATTTGTTTAGTAATCTTTGTTATACATTGTTTTTGACCTTGTCCATTCTATGTATACTTATGAAGATGACAATAAAAATTATTCTATTCTATTCTATAATGACTGCATGCATGTTATTTTGTTTTCCTTTAAATAATATTATATTTTTACAGTCTAAGTCCAACTGAGCTCCTGCATGCAGACAGGGGACATTTTTGATCCCCTTGCATGTCAGTATATTTCCCTGCAGCAGGTTTGTTAATTTTTAGTTTAGTTAAGATAGATTGCAATGGTACATATATATTGTTTTTATCTTGAGCGTCTTTTTTTTATACTTTTAAAATAAGGAAAACATGTAAATTTTGTATGGTGTATGGGAAAATAAACAATTTTCAATTTTCAGATACTACTTTTTATCTCAATAATAAAATACACAACATCGTTTTTATAGTCGGCACTGGTGGAGCAGTGCTGTAACCCAGCAACTTGGGGACAAAGTATTGAGGAGATTGTAGGTGATGGGTTCTATGCTCGGTTCTCTTAATACCAAAACGGTGTCCTCTCAATGGTTACCATTGAAGTGGAAATGGAGAAGAATGGGGTGTCCATGTTGGATGGTAGTCAAGGTTCAGATATTGTGTAGGGAAGATAGTTTATCAGGCCTGTCAGTTAGCTGAAAATTAGACCGAAGCTACGTGGTTCATACTCCACGTAAAATCTATAAGTCCCTTAGTTGCCCTGGCTATTGGCTATTAATAAATAGCTTTTTCTGAAAAACAGTCGACCTTAGTTAGTAACAATGAGTACACTCGTTCACTGATGAACTGGGCAATTTGTATGGTTATTGATCAACTTGGATAACCAACTGTTATTATTCTTCCGTTTCCACCTCTAATGTATAAAAGAATAACTATATCTCTGAAATCCATTTATTGAATTCCCCGACTTGACTTTAGTGCACTTCTACATCAAGCGCTGGATCTACGAGGAGGTTTTGATTGCTAAGACCACAATTAAGCGCAGCCATAGCAGAGCCTTAAGGCTTTTTATAGTAGTTATGTTTCATTTAATTATTTAAACCTATCCGATAACCTGCTTGTTTGGTTGGTAAATTTGTGTGAAACTAAATATTTTATAAGAACGGATTTTCTGATTGTTTATATTATCTAATAAATGTTAATTTCTTTTTGTTTATACATTGGTTTAGATTGCCAGATCCAGCGTGCTATTGTCAGCACCACACGTCAGAGCTTCACTCAGTCTCCACTAGGCGCGCTCATGTCTAGTCGGAGATCCATTGCGTCGAGTTAAACTGCAGCTATGGCAGAGGTGCGGGTTAGGTCCACTTTTCCCCCTCCCCTTGGTTGTCAGTGGTTTGCGGCTGGAACCACATATCCCGTTCTTGGTGTTAACAGTTTCATTACTTTTTCTATTTTTCAGTTGATAGTGGAATACTTATGAAAATTTTTTTGTTCTGGATGCAACTGTAGTGAATATGAAACTTAAGACATTATAATATGTTTTATGGGTGGATGGAATATCATATTTCCACCTAATTGGTATCCAGTGTTATATTGTTAACAATGTTTATTCTATTATTTGGAATTAAAGAAATTATTACTTTATGAGTTTTATACTTTATATATAACAACACTTTTATATATTTAAATGAATAGTTGGTTTATACAAAGCAATGTAATTAAGCGTTTAGATTAAATTAAATGCAAAGTCTAATTTAATCCATCTTATAATTTAAATTAAATATTTTGTTTTTTCACTCACGTCACTAAAACAAATAAATTTAGTAAATTGTAGTTTGGAGATCGAACGGGTTTGTATTTTTTGAGAAATATTTACTATAATGCTTTTAATACATAGTTAAAATTCACAGCAATACAACATATCAATATAACAATTAAATGCTATTAACTATTTAACATATTTCGTAGGATTCACAGTTAAAGTAAATAAATAAAAGTATTTGACATGTCATAATTTTTCTTTACAAATAAGGATAATTCATCCGTAATTTTGATGAAATAAAACTTGTTCCTAAGAAATAGTATTGATTATTGATTAACTCTACTAAACCACTGATATTATTCAACTAATGAATTCCAACAATAATTTATTGATGATTGGGTTCTAACTGGATACTTAAATCCATTCAATCAACCATAACAATACACAATAAGTAGCAATATTTTTTTATACATATGCTGATCTAAATTATCAAATGAATAACCAAAAAACATTACTTAGGTCTAGGTACAGCATCACATTCGTCAGTCCGAGCCCGTCATTTATTCAACAGATCCGTCTCTGACAAAATGTGGGATTCGAATGAATAAACTATGCATGTTGAATTGCGTGGCTTCTAACCAATATAGCATTATTCGATTACGATTCAACTATTAAAGTTCAACATTTATATATCCTATTTGTGTAGAGAAAATGGATTGTGAAACAGCATAAGTGGGACTCGTACTATAGAATACAGTGGGCATTATAGTAGCTTATAAAATCTATGATAAAAATGTATGTCTTAAAACTATAATATACTATCAAAATATAAATGCCTACACGTGGCTGTATTTATATTTAAACAGAAATACTGGTAATTAGTAAATTAAATATTAATTTATTGATCTGTTATATCATACAAATATTAGGTCCAATAAATAACAAATACAAATAAAATTAAAACACAGAGGTGGACCATAAAAGACATAATTAATAAAATATAAAGGTAAGTTGCTCAACGAAAAACAAACGACATTTAAAACAATCCAATTGGGTCATAGTTGCCCAGTACATTTAAAGGCCGCATAGCCATGAGTATTTAATAAACAAAGTAAATCCATAACAAATGTGTTCTCTTTATTATTTATATGAAAGTTTACAAAAAACCATTATCATAAATACAGATATATGAAATGTATTTCGTCCATACATTACTACTTCAACAAAACATATTTAATGTCTACAAATCCATCTTGTAATATCCTAAGTAACTAATAAATAAGTAATTTAAAAAGTTATTTATAAAATTGTCTAATTATTATTTACACATTTTTTAAAATAATTATTTAAATGTTACACGGAATACTACTGCATATTTCCCTAACTGTACAACATTGCTAAGGTAATCAACTCATTATATGATAAGGATTAATTAATACTGGGATAAGGAGAATCGTGCCAGTTGTGATATGTAGCCTGTTATCTGTAATGAGATGGTCATTACAGGTAGTTAGTAATCTTGTAGCAACGATAATACAATGAGATTAACAAGATTATTAGCTGACACTAATTGATAACTAAACTGGCAGTTTGAGGCCTGATAAGTGCAAATAAATATTAATAGGAAAACTTTATTAATATAGCATTTATTTTTTGTTATTTCTAAAAATGATGTGCATGGGCTAAGACTAGTGAAAATATATTATCACTTATTTATTTTAATAATAATAAATTTATTAAAAAATGATTATCACCCTCTTTTGAGTATTTAGAATTTTACGTTTGTCAAAATGCCGTACATCTCATACAATTTAAATATAGTCTAAATGCATATGGATCTAGACAGTTAAAGGATATCTTATTTTGACAGGTGAATTTAGGGCTAAGAAGCCCATTCTAGCCTTCATCTGGGTAACAACAGCTTTAAGGTGACTTACGAACAACCACCAGTGACTGGGAAAGTTGACTGTGTGCATGGACGGGACTCCCAGTATTCATCCACCCAAGGAACAGCCACGCTTAACGTTGGTTGACGCTGTCAGCTTGCGATAACTTGGGAACCCAATCAAGGCACTAAAGTTTTACATTTTCAACGCAATAACTGACTACAAAAATAAATGAAGTGACTTAAAACATTTTAATTTGTGTTAACGCTCTACACAAATGAAATATATTGTGTTCTGAAGTAGGAATTTTTTGCCATGGTGATGAGTTTTGTTAACCCTCCATCAGGTTAGTTGGGTTTACCATCTGCTTATGAACCTCTTTCTACGAACTAACCCTTACATGTTTGAGTCACGTTTACCCAGTGTACTCAGCTTCCCCACGAGTTTCCGAATTAACTGGAGGTAATCTCAAGACGCACCCGATGAAGTGACATGTGGAGGTAGCTGCCACTTGAGCCTAATCGTGAGAGTGAGTTTGTATAAATACTTGATAAAGATAGTCTTTTTTTACTGTATTATGTTTTTTTCTGTATTGGTCTACGTGAATTTTTGTGTTATATAAAATCACGCCAGACTTTTAATTGCTAAACTGGACAAAAATAAGAAAATCGAACTTCAAAGTTCCCTATTATTATTACTTTATTTCTAATAGTCTAATTTACTCTATATTCTTTGCTCCAAATACATTACTAAACAAATAAGATAATACCAAAGAGTTATTTTTAGCATTGTTTTAATCTTTATTACATTCAGTACATAATGCCATAAATCCATGATTATTGTTTAATACTTCATACATTTGATTTTTTCTCAAAATATGTTATCATAATCTATCTGTTTTTAACATTGTCTTTGTCTTTATACTTATGTAGAAGTTATGAACTATATAGTAAAAAATAAAAGTGATTTATTTTACTTTATATTTTTCCTAATTATTACTATTTTATTATTGTTACTATGTTAAAATCTATAAAACTATCCATAAATGTATTAAATTAAGTACGTAAGTTTTTTTACTATATCAAATACATTTGCTAGTTCCAAAACGTACACAAAATTACATTTATTGCGTTAATCAATAGTATGGAGGTAACCTTCAGATGTGACATTGGTAAATAATTACATATACATACAAATTAAATGAGAGGTTGATTATTTTTACATTCCTATTTATATTTTAATGAATGCTAGTTTTGTAAAGATAACAGTATGACAGTTGGATTTAAATATAACTAATTTACATAAGCATTTCATTGCGAGCTCATTTCAACTAAACATGAATATATATATATATATATATATATATATATATAAACACAAACAAAATACTTTATATTTATTTAGTTTGATTAGAGGCCCACTAAAAAAGTATTTATTAAAATAAGTCACAGTTAGTTAGGTTATACATATCTTAGTTAGTTAATTTAATTAGGCCTAGGGAATGAATGTTATTTGACAACTTATTCATGAGAGGTCTGGCAAGATTTGAGGGTGTGGGGGCGGAGCATACCATTCCTGGGAGGCTCAGGCATTTCCATTAAACCAGACCCCTTGCAGTGCGAGTATTGTAATGGATAAGGGAGATTTGGGAATGTTTGTGGTGGTTTGTAATATTCTAATTCGCTATAATTCACTTTTAGGTCTACCATAGTTAAGGCAAAGCTAATTGTCATTGTAATAAAAATATCATACCTCTATAATATTTTGATTAAATTCTTTTCAACTACCTATGTGCAAAACAACTTTGTTTCCAAATTGTATATTACGGGATAGTCTTTTGTTATTACCTGAAATATTGAATAGTGTCATAGACTGTCCTGCTCTACTTTTTTGGGGGCCTGCGTACGACGAGGCACAAAAAATCTCAACAGCTGTTTGCTATGAAACCTTTTTATAATCTCTATTGCTACCACGATCCATGATTTGGATGCTGAGACTCGGCAATGAATATTCGACTCATGTTAATTTCTTTAACTTTTCCTTATCAAACTTAAGAGAGAAGATTTTGGATTTGCGTCAATTCACGATTATGTTACTGTATATCCATGAAAATAAATATACGAGTATGATTTTTCAACCAATTAGTTTCTATAATAGTATATATGTTTGATATGGGTGTTGCAATAATTTTATTTATATCACCATCCATTTGTTTTAGTATTGATATTAGGCTCTACAAGACTGCCAATTTTATTTAGAATATCCTGCCAGTTTTGTATCTAGGTGTATGGATTTCAAGATAATATTTTTATTTCCAATTTTGATGTTGTTTTCATATGTTCATTATTTGTAAGTTAAATTTATGAAGTGTTTTATTAGACTACGTAATCTCATAATCTATTGTTTTTACTCTCCAATGCTAAATGTATATGGTTTTTCAATAATTTTTTTTTCAATTCTATCTCGAGGTATTACCCTGAGTATGAGATATAATTTGTGTATTGTAACTAATATTTAACCATGCATTTTATTTTAAATGTAATTAAACAGCACTGACCATTGATTTAAATAAATTAATATCCAAAATATACCTTCATATATCTGATAAATATATTAATAAATTCTTGTTGTCTAATATTAATTATATATTTTTATTTGTAGCATAAAAAGTCAAAATATAATTACTGTACACCGGGCGCTACATAATATAACTAACTTAGAAGTTAATATATTTTTGACTTAATAATTTTAATGATGTACGCTATTAATCTGTAAAATTTTAAATTTAAATGAGTTAGTACAGATATAAATATTGTAGTCCCATACTGTATTAAATGTCGTATTTTAAATAATTGAAATTTTAAACAAGCATAAATGCGTATATTGAATAACAATGTTAAGTAATTGTCTTAAAACTGTTTTTTGTAAAATTAATTAACTCTAGAAGTTTTAATATCAGCTTTCATTATACTTAGTACTTTATTCTCACGCTGTCATGATGCATTACAAATTACATAAAAAGGAAGGAAGGCCTGGAGAATAGAGCGGGTAATTAATTTTTGGGAACATCCAAAACATTACAAAATTCTAATAAAAAACACATAAACATATTAAGAATAAAAATGGTAATAGCAAACCCTGAAATTCAAGAAAAACTACTAAAATAAACAAGACAACTAACATAGCACATAAATCTTATCTGTACATTACATCTTCTACCAGGCTTATGGAGCCGAGAGAGTGTCCGACCTTCTCTTATAATGCAAACACCAGTACTGAGCCACCATTGCAATTTCCCACCAGGCAGTTCGGAGGCAGTGGCAGTCTCCTCCAATCAGCTGTCTTAGAGACAACGTGAACGCACCGTCATACAGTGAGTTTTTCTAGTGGGACAATTTAAAAGTAAATCTACCAGGATCGGTTATTTTGCTTTTTTCATATATTTTTTAAAGAAGGGAACCAGAGGGGTCTAACTTTAAAAGTAATTTAACCAATCGGACCATCGTTTATTTTTTACAAGGCATCTTCAACAAATTTTATTTTTTAGTAGTGTTGCTGTTTATAACTAGTTTTTGCCTCATACCATTTTAATTTATTCGAATTTTCCCATCCATTAAGTTATAAATTAGAGCCATTTTTCTTACCATCCCCAGTACTTTTCTTTTGTTCATTAATACGTACAAACAAAGACGATTAGTTTATAAGTCTACCGTAATGCTTGTGTATTTTTGAATATACTTGTTGTTTGAAGTATGTAGATAATTATAATATCAATATTATCGTATTATTTTCACTTATGAAATAGTACATCATATTTATTATGTTGACTGGGTCATCTTAATGTCGTAAAAAATGCAAAAAATCTACACTTATGTATAACCAGCTAATGTTATTGAAGAAAAAGACTTTATTGTTATCACAAATTTACAGGGGTTTGGGCACGAAGCCATGAACTAGCTAAGTGAATATAATTACCAAATATATTATCTAGTTACATTTTCATTAAAGGAAAATTGTGTAACTCTCTCGTTGAACACAAAAATTATATTTAGCAAACATAATTTTAGTAATTTTAATAATATTATTTATAGAATTCTGAGAGCTAAATATTTATAGTCAATAAAACTATAAACCTAATATATTATACTAGTCACGTTAAATGAATATAACTTCTTTATTTCTAACTTATAACACAGGTAATGTTTTACTTTCTACTTTAGCTAATACAACTATTTTACTATGTGTATTTTTGTTGCACTGATGTGGTGTATTGAGAACTCATTACAGAGACTCAGAAAAACAACTCATGTAATGATTGAAGTGTAGGTTTACGAGCATAAATATCGAACTCACTTTCAATGTATATTTTCATCATAAAACCTAATGAACATGTTAGTGTTATATATTTTCACATTAAGTGTTCAGTGAAATAAAATATTTAAGGTAATTTACTTTCTTCATGGCAAATTAATAAAATGTCATGCTAAGTAAATTCCTTGAAACCTTTTTGAATCTTGGCCACTTATCAATGAAATAAGTAAAGTCCCGTAATTTGAAACTAGTAGTAGTAACATAGATCCTAAAATATTATATGAAATTCAAATAACTTGATTTGTAAGAGACTTAAAAACTAGAAAGCATTAGAAAAAGGTAGAACTGACAAAGCATTCATTGTAAAAATCAATCTCTATATAAGCATATAATAGGCACTATTAAATATTAATAAATAAAAATGCCTATTGATGATTGAAACTTACATAAAGTTTCATATTTATTATTCAAAAAGAAAAAAAACTATTTTCAGGAAAATACTAGGTACATTATAAACACATTTCTAAACTTATGGCCTCAGAATAATACGCTGACGTACCTTTTGACATAAAAAGGAAATATACATTATTGGTTGTATCAAAGGCACAGGAAGAACTTGCTCAAGTAACAAATAAAGAATTTATGAAAATTGAAGAAGGTCAAAACAGTACCAATTTCACATATCAGTGCAATAAAATAAAATGAACAAATATTTTTAATTTCTTCTTGAGTTCTTTACTAGATAAATTATTTTAAGGATAAATAGTTTAAAATTTTTTTACACTATATCCTTTTTGAAGTCCGGTTTGCGGCAATTAATTTCTCAAGAATAGACCTTTCATTTGATACCTAGGATTACAATCAAGATTATCAGAACGTAGCCGTCCCCCAGAAAATATGAAATGTCGCTAATGGCGTCAAAAAGTATATTCTTTGTAATCATGATCATGTACAAGATTTCATTTTTACAAGTGAAGTCATACAACAGTTGTGAAAGCGTTTTTATATTTTTTCACCCTGTGTATAGTTAATTATGAACGTCCAGTAAAGATATCAAAGATTTAAGAAAGCATTATTTTTAATGTGTGATCTGGTTTGGCCAATATGTAAATCATAATAATACTAGTCTCAGTATAAAGAAGAATTAAAAAATGTGATATTTACCGTTAATTCACTACCACTAATTTGCTTAAGTTATGTTAGATTTATTTAAGTTAGGTTAGGTTTAATAATAAAGTTAGGTTTGTTTTGGTTACGTTAGGTTAACCCAAGTAAGGTTATGGCAGTGATTTGACGGAAAATATCCAAAAAAATATATAATTTTTTGTTATATTTCTATTAAAAATAAAATAAAAAACTCATTTCCTAAGTAATTTTATATTTGACTAAATGTTATTATTATTTTCTTATATTACAGCTTTGAGGGTATAACTACAACCGAGATAATAAAATACCAGTGTCTTCAACATAGTTTCTAAAGTTTCACTCAGACACAATTCCATTACCATTTATTTTCTTTAGTTAACATCATACTTTAATATTTCAATATTGTTGTATCTTGAACAAATATTTTATAGAAAACATATTCAGTTTCCAAATTTATATTAAATTCAATATTGCACGTACTTATGAAATACTGTAAGAAATATATGAAATTATTGGTAACAGTACGCAGTTATGACGGGACATAAATTTGATCCTATTTTTTTATTTTTTTTTACTCACTGTTATGTGTTATTATGTTTTCAGATTATAACATAGGAATTTGATATACTAACAGAATAATTTCTTTTATTAGTATCCAATTTGAAAATTACTTGTATGTCCTAATAATGAGTCAAGATTCACCGTGCAAGGTATTTACATTTTAAAGGTATGTAATTGTGGCATCAAAAAATTAACTGTTTGCTATTATAATTATTTAAACCAGGTGTAGATTTATTAAAAATAAAGAGATGCCGTAGACCTTTGTAGTTTATACTATTAGTATTAGTTCATGCCGTATCAGACAGCTCATTGATAGTGGTAGTTAATAAAATAAACGGTTTTAGAACTAGTTTTTAAAAAGTCTTTTCCTTAGAAATACATATAACAATTTTATTTTTATTAAATAATTATCCATTTTTATGCACATTAAGTTTAAGTTGTATACCCACAACTTCCATGGAAAAGAGTTAACAATGATAAAGTAGTAACATTAAGACATTGAAGTAAGGGTTATACAAGATTTTTGTTTAAATAAATAATCACAAAGTTGATCTAACTCCATGCTTATGTAATAAGCTGATTAAGACCGAGAAAATTGGATTACGAGCTTTTCTCAGGTCGACTTTAGGTTAGGATTGCGTTTTCTCCTGCGTTGATTTGAAAACTATTTTGACCTTACTTTAAGTAGATTTATTTCTGTATTTTTAGTTTCATAGAACATAAATTAAAAAGATCTTTGTGACGTAATAGTATGTCCAGTTGACTACAGATTAAGTCAGCTCTAGTAGCTCAGTGCTGTAACTTAGCAGTTTCGGAAGTCTTACGGAAAATTTGTAAGTGATAGGTTCTGTCCTTTACATAAATGCCATTTGGTCTATTTTCTACCATTAGAAAAGTAATGTGCTTGATGTCAACAAATATTTAGCACTTTTATTTTAGGTGTTCTTTCGTATTTGATATATAAATACACTAACATCCTACACGCACCTCTAAAATAGTAAAAATTTTTTGTTGTAAAATGGAAAGGGATGTTTTGATAAACATCTAATATTTTAGGTAGTCTAAAGGAATATCAAAACATATTCACATTTTTTCTGAAACAAAATTATAAATTTGTTTATAAACTTAGACAAACGTGTTGCATTTAATGTACTTGTTTCTGTAGTAAGTTAAATTTAATTATAATTAATTCATAGTTTGATTTTTTTTGTTTTACTTGCTGCTTTTAATAATGAAACCCTTAAGCTTCAAGCAAATTGATAAATTGGATGAAATTACGTAAGTCAAACTCTACAAGTAATATAACTTCCAAGTATATTTTATTTTAAAAACCACACACAAAAAATAACTGAAATATAACTTTACTCAGCTGGAGTGTTTGATTGGTAATATTTTGTTTGGTATATTTTATAATTGGCTATAACCGAGGGAAACAACTAGTTATCTCCTACAGGTTTTTATTAATATACTAACATTTATTAGTTTTTAGAAATAATTGCATTTAATGTAGTCCATTTTATATGTGTTGTGTCAATACAAATAAAGCAAAACAGAACACAAAAACTCATCATTTCCCCTCTCCCTCTCTCTCTCTCTCTCTCTCTGAAATTATTTACGTATGCCACCATTGGGCTATTTTAAACATGGAGATAGATAGATAGATAGAGAGAGAGAGAGAGAGAGAGAGAGAGAGAGAGATAGAGAGAGAGAGAGAGAGAGAGAGAGAGAGAGAGAGAGAGAGAGAGAGAGAGAGAGAGAGAGAGAGAGAGAGAGTGAGAGAGAGAGAGAGAGAGAGAGAGAGAGAGAGAGAGAGAGAGAGAGAGAGAGAGAGAGAGAGAGAGAGAGAGAGAGAGAGAGAGAGAGAGAGAGAGAGAGAGAGAGAGAGAGAGAGAGAGAGAGAGAGAGAGAGAGAGAGAGAGAGAGAGAGAGAGAGAGAGAGAGAGAGAGAGAGCAAACTTAAATTGTTTAATTGTTGAACTTCACAAATTGTATCCTCAGTAGTAAAAATATCTATATAGTGATTATTAAAAAAGCCACCATTTTTCTAAATTGTAGACAGCTTAATTTTTTCTTATAAAACACTGTGTACTTAAGAAATAATCGGTTTTAGTAGAAAACGCGATTTTTAGCCTATTTATTCGGCGCATTTTCACCGTAATATAAGCCTGTTATAATCTACGGACAATTAAGCAGATTAAAACGCCAACTTCCGGCAGTGCAACATTAATATAACTACCATGTGTTTGTTATTGAGTAGTATAAGGTTGCAGGCTTTAACTCATACATTTTAGTTATAATGACGAATGCATTTCGTAGAAAAACTTAATGAAATTAGCCCAAAAAGAGTTTTTAATTAATATCCTTGTTACTACAATATTAAAATTGGATATAAATAAGGATTAAATATACTATCCAACATTTTGGAAAGTGGTGAGTTTTTCAACAATTACCAAATACATATTTTTATTAATGGGAAAATGTAGATGAAGTTTCCAATTTAGAGTTTGTTGTATCTCTGCTAGAGTACACGATCTCATTGGTGGAACTTGAAAAATAAATCACCATTTATTTTTTAAAAACTTTTTCATACGTCTCCACATTATTTGTTTAGTCATTTAGATTTTTTATATATTCTATCGTTAACCATCTCAGTAGAGTGAAGAGTCTTGCCAATTAGAACCTTGGACAAAGACGATCAGTTTGCTTTGCAAATGAAGCCATTACTCTCAGTGTAAAAGGGGTTTTAATGATAAGCTCTTGATGGAAGGGAAAAACTTTCATCTAATGAATTATATGTAATATTTATGTTTAAATTTAAAAATTCAAACTGCCTTACTGGAACAGACAATCATTAAAAAGGGACTTTTACAATACTCAAAAATAGTTGTTATTGTTGTATTAGTGAACAATTATTGTCCCACCAAAATATTTAAATAATAATTAAAAATGTATCTACTTTATCAATATTACGTCCAATAGTTATATTACATTACTAAATAAGATTTTTAATAGAGTAAGAAGCCCTCTACAGAGGGGACCTTTTAAGTAAATATTTCTAAAATGTGTTTTAGTAAATTTCTATTCTATGCTATCAGGTAACATATTAAATAATTTTGGTTCTAAGTAGAATTTTGCATTTGGAATGTTGAATAATAGGTGGAACGTAAATATAATTATTATAATTTTGGAAATATACGAAGTTTGAATTTATTATTTTCTGCATATAGTGAAATCCAAACTCTTTCTGTTCTTTATTGGCAAAATAAATGGATACTGTAATAGTTCGTTTCATGTTACATAAGACTTATGCCTTCCATTTTATTTTGTTTCCCTAGCCAGCGTTTTTTGAAGGTATGGTTTGTAAAATATAGTCGAAAGTAGTAAATAAAAAAAAAATTATACTGTGTTCTGTGTTTTGATCTAAACAAAAAGCGTTAAAGTTTCAATGTCACAATAAAGCTAAGTTTACATTTATTTGTTGGTTAGTAATTGGAACTATGTAGTGTGTGGTTCCAATTAAAACATCTGTAAATCAGCCTGTTGACGTCACAATATTAGCCTAGCTAATCCCTTGTTTATATATTTACCAACTGGTGATCGTTATCCTGTGTTTTCATAAAAATGTATCCACATGTATGAAAAAAATATTGCGTTATTGAGAATGGTTAAACTACTCATATACTTATGTAAAAGGTTTAGGTTATTGTTTTTTTCCAGACATATCTTTTATTCAGTGAATTATTGTATGTTTTTTTAATTTGACTTTGCTCTTTGAATGACAATATTCTTTTTATAAATGATGATTTTTTTTAAGAACAACCTATGAACAACCTCAGTTAGTAACCAGACTACACAGGTCATCCACACTCATTCTATAAACAAATAATTAATATTTGCCTTAAAAAGCAAACAATGTTGAATCGGCGCCTTATATAAGAGATTCACCATTTTCTTTGATAAACAATAATCAATATCTACCTTAAATATTGATTATTGTTTATCAATATTTAAGGTTGAGAAAGCCTTAAATACCTCAATATTCTCAACATATGAACCTTATCAGTCAACAGTTATGACTACCAATACAGTCTTATGACTAACTAGTAACATCATTCTTTATAACATTTCCATATCAAGGAAAGGGAACTACAAACTTATTAGAAACATAACATAACCTGAATTCCTAGTGTACATGAAGGAAAATAGGAACAATTCCTTTAATAATTGTTTGGAATAAACTTTAAAAAAACTGTTGTAATATCTTATTTGATATATTTTTGTTAAATTTACTCTTGGATCATAAAACTTATCATATACAAAATTATAAGACATTCTGTGTGTGTTGTATAGCTACAGCCAGTAGACAGCCTTTCGTTCTATAAAACAGCGCCTTAATTTACTAGTTTAGTTGGTAAATGTATAAGTATATTATAAAAATAACTTTAATAATAGAAAAATAAACCAATGATAATTTTTTGTACTGTGAAATATAGTTAAAGTATTATTAAAACTAATTAAAAGAGGTACTAATCAAAGATAAATTAATAGGGACAAGTTTTCAGTTCTTTTTCAGTTTGAGTGATATTAAGCTTGATAATTAATTATTACTTTAAATATTCTAATAAAACTTGGATATTCAGTATTACCAAGAGGATAAGTTGTTGTGTGAACTTTACTGTAATTAAATCATGTAAATGCTTTTAACTATATTAAATAATAAGAGTATAACAATTTCAAGTACGTTTTTAAGAAAACCCCCCACATTTAACGCAGCGGTTGTTTGGCTATTTTTCTTGCATTTTAATATCCAAAAAATATGTATATTAAAAAAAAGCAGCAGTACAATTACAATGCTTAGTAGGCTATACAGTGAGAATTATCTGAACATAAAAAAATACATTATAGTGTTATTTAATACCCTGCTTAAAACAACATTTCCTATACAAAAAGATGTCTCATGCAATTACGCATCCATATCGCGCAGGTATCAATTTCGTCATAGGGAGGCCTCAGCTGTGTTTTTATACCTTCATTGTTGTAAACAGAACAGAAAGCAACAATGCGAAAAATCAGATATTCATACTCGATGACAGTACAGTCTACGTTGTTTATTTACTTGATGTAAGTGACTGATTTTAATATTGATATAAAAAGTATTTACCAAGTAAGTATATCTCAGCAACATATGAAAAAAGATAATTTGCTGCTTCAAATTAATACTAAACTAACTCTAAAGTTAAATAAAAATAATACAGTAATGGTTTTTAGTATATAATTTAAATAGTTTGCCACGTTGTTTTAGAGGCACAGAGTAAATAATAAACTTACTGTGGTTGGAGGTCTCCCTCTGACGTCACTACTCGGCTTAAATAGACCATATAAGAATGACACAACCTGTTGTATAGGAACTTTGGCTTAAAACAAGATTTTCAATGTAAATGTAAAATAAATATCATTAGAGTTTTTAATTTTGGTATCAACTTTGAAAGTATGTAGATTTAGAGAAAAAATTTGTATATAACATGTTAGGTTTTTGTATTATATGTCTTCAAAAAGGTCTTTAGGATGTTAGTATTCCAATCTTACACCTATATAAAACCATAGACAATGAAGAATATAATTTTCAGAATTACACTCTGTTTAGTGCCTAAAAGCCTTTTCATGTATTTAAAAAATAATAAACAATGATTGATAAAATTTTTGACTTTTTACTCAATTCTTTAAATTAACAATAATAAACAGTGAAAATTAGACATTGAGTCATCCTAAGGTGTTTGAAAATGGTGTAAATTTTATGTTTTTAACCAAAATATCTTTTTAACCAACACATCACATAAGAATTTAAAATAACCACAATTTTAGCATTGATAAGGATAAATCAACAGATTTTTTCAGTTTAATTATCTATAAAACCGTTCTCGAGCGATTACTTTTGAGGAAATAAAAATAAATAAAACATCAAAAGACAGATATGCACTAAATAAAGCGGAATTATAAAAAAAATATTTAGTGTTAATTAATACTCTTAAATATGCATACAATCTGAAATAACCAGTCAGGACACCTTTTTTGTAACACCTTTATTGTGTGTCTATCTTTATTCCTCAAAATTCCTTCCGATCTAATGATTTCTTTCATTTTAATACTAGTAGAAACTACAGCATCACTTAATTCATTTTAAACATAAGAAATCCTGTTGTACTGCCATCCAAGTTCTTATACCTCATCGAAAATATTCTTTCATATCTATGATCTATAAGCAGTCACCTCGTTTCATTTGGCAAAAATATTATTATTTTTAGCACATTTTACTACCTACTAATTTTTATCCTCATATACTATTATTATTTGTGGCTAGTTCAATCAAACTGTCTAAAGCTTCGTATATTATATCCCTAAACATTTACAGTTAGTATATGTATACAATTAATTGATAAAAGGTCTCTCTGTATACTATTTCAAGTGCTATTTGTTTCTGAAAAATTATTTAAAAGTTCTCCTATAAATAGGTAAACATGTCAACAAACTTCTTCAAACTGATGAAAATGTCGTTCGTAAATAATATTTTATTTTTAAACGTGTTAAATATACAAAACGTTTTGACAAGGCAAAAATACATTAATACATATAGATTTAAAATTAATTAGTTATCTCCCATACTAATTCAATACACTTCGTTGCAAATCATGTACTTAAGGTAAGTTTAAATCTAGTTAAAAAACTTCCTTTAACTAAGATCAAAGAAGACTCTGTTTCAACTTACTGACAAGAAATCTGCCAGCTCTCAAATAGTTAGCAGACTTGTTTTTGCAAATCTAGAGAAAAATACGCAAGCTTCAGCACTCAGCTGTAACTAACATAGACAATAAATCAGTGTATTAAATGCTTTAGTACAGGACGTTTTTAGGTTATACATTTTAAAAGATTTCTTAGTTTTAAATTAATTGGCATAGAAAAAACGTTATTAACTTTTTTTAGACTTCCATTTAAAAACAAGGGGACTATAAATAAACTATACAAGTTAACGAGTCTTGTTCCTTTTAACCCTAATATATAATATCTAAAGAAAATATAGCTTTTATGGGAGTGAAGCTGTACTCAAGCAATATGACGAGAGGAATCGTTTCTATGCCAACTTTCTTATCAACTTTCCTCTTAGCATAATTGTAACTTAAATGTTGCTTATAATAAAGTATTTCATGCCAGTAATATGTACAGCTAGAAACCAATATTTGAAACGAATATATAATTGGAAACCAAGTTTTAGAAATATATCCTTACTAAATACTTCACAATATACAAAGTGTATATATATTTGTTGGCCTTAAATTCAAGTGAGTATAATTTTAGTATAGTGAAATTAATTTTTTTTGCAATTTATGTAACAGATCATGATTCAAAAGATGAAAATTATTATAGTAGTGTATTGATGTTAGACAAACAAATTTGAATCAATTCAGCTTGCTGAACAAAAGCAGGAAACCTTATTTAAGTTGATAAAATATTTAGATTGTTGTAAAAATATTTATAAACATTTCACTTGACATGAATAATAATACGTAGTACAGTATTGAAAAAAAACCGAATATGACAAATAAAACTGGACCATTATATGCAGGTTAAATAAAGTTATGCTATTTTAAAAACTAATTCATATAACTATAAATTTACATTAAAAAGTAATAAAAAGAACATTTAATATCATAATTTATTTGCGACTAAATGATGTGAACCCGTTTAAATTTATGTGGCACAATGGTATTTTGTAAAAACCGCTCAACAGTAAAGACATGAAACAGCAGTAAACCTGTTATTTCACATTTACTGGAGAAACAAGGAGCGATAAAACCTAAATTACATGTTGAACAAGAAACCTTTACGTACACACTAAAACACCTAAGAGTTCCACGAGTTATTTTTCCACTAAATCTTTTCACGAATTTTAACAACCACACAAATATTACAATAAATAAAATGCATATTTTTGGCAAACAAATTCTTCAATACGTTTACTCTTTTGAAAAGCTAAAGGAGATATATTAGACATATTCAAATAATGAAAAGGTCTGACGACTTTTTAAATGCCGAGGACGTTGAGAATGATAATATAATTATTATGATATTCCAATTTTTGAATAATCTCAGTTAGAAGGAATGGTGTTAGTATTTTTAAAATAACAATTTTAAAATCATATCATACTATTTTAAATATATCATGATCCGTAACTGTACATAACATATATACAAGGTTTATAGTCAATATAAAATATATATTTCGAATATTTCTCTATGCAGTTTGACAACAAACCTACGTTATATTTACTTTAGGAGAGTCGTGAGGAAAGATGGTTGATGACCAAGGTTATGGTCAATGTGATTATTGTTAAGTTAAAAAATGTATGACAATCAGGAAAACTTATGTTTAGATCGCGCTTTTAATATTAAAATGTTACTATGAGATAATACTCACACATGCAATACATATTTTACTAAATTAAAAAAATATATATAATAAAAAACACACCAATAGATTAAAAATTTAAGTCTCATGTAACGTGTGCTCGTGACAGTTCCAATTACCGTCACATTGACGGTGTCAACAGCCGATAATACATAGGAAGTCAAAACAGTCAAACTCTCGACACGCCATTAGTCACACAAACCACAGTTGACACCAATAACTTATGGTCTTAAAGATAGTTGTTTTAGCTGTAATTATAGTCCATAATGTACTAGATCTTTGCTGTGTCATACATTTGACACAAAGTACAGTTGGCCAACAACAAAGGGAAAACTGCCTGAAATATTTGAATTTTCTAGAGGTATATGTGCGTGGGAAAAAATAAGATATATTACACCTCATTTCCACATTTACGAGTTAATTCTAACAAATTAATATGAACGCTTTCCATCCAAATAGTGAATTATGTAAAAGGGACTTTAGCTCATTATTTTAATTAAATATAGGAACTCCTTTTTTATTCGTCTCGTTGGAAATTTATCAAAAACACTGATTAGAGTAGCATAAAAGTAAAGTAGCTTTTTGCTTTTACTTTTTAAAGCAGTATAAACCTTATAAATATTTAATAGTTTGGTTAACACTTTTGTATGCAAATATAAATTTGCTCTTATATACGATATTCGTTATTGTGAGGATGTTGAATGCTTTTTTATTAGTAGTTTATATTAAAACAAAAATTGTTACTAAAAAAAAAATCAGTTAAATACATGCTAAATAAGAGTACATAACTTGACGGTAACACCCATTTTAAGTAAGGAATTTTGATATTACTTTTAGAAAATGTCTGAACTCTAAATGTCAACGATGGTTTATTTACCTCAAAGTGCGTACATCCACGTTTCATCGTAAACACTTAACACTAAGTGAAATGCCACAGGCCAACGCTAAGTGCCCACTCTTAAGTACTTAGTTGGTTAACAGTAACGATGACGTTATTAGATTGCCTACGATCACAAATAACTGTACGAAATATAATGTTGTCATTTATTTAATTTATTTGATTATTTTTTATTATTATGTTTAAAAAATAAACTATTAAGAAACCGATCATAAAGATATGTGTGAATATCAATTTTGAATGGGTGTGATGAGACTATATAAGCAAATGATGTCACTTTCACAAACAACATTTACTATAAAATGTCATTAATTAATATTCCAATGACAAATCAACAGCCCGTCGTTATTAGCTGACGCCATTTAACATTTACTTGGACTATTATAGTGATCAAATAGAAAACTTTTTTTTTTGTGATAACAATGTAAGTTTCTGATTGTTTCTATTTGCCCTGAGCTCTAACCAACTTCACTACCGACCTATGATAAGTTAGCTTTAAGTTATTTCAAGTAGATACGTTGTTATTCAACATTACCTTTTATTAATAAATTGTACATATTTAGATTTAATAGTTAAGTTAACTTATTTGCATTTTAAGGTAAACTATTTTACTACTATACCATACATATTTGAGTGTAATGCATTTTATTTACAGCACCGAGTATGTGAAAAGGTCATTGAAACTTTTTATTTTTGTTTATTTAAGGAAAATAAAAAAAAAAAAAAAAAAAAAAAAAAAAATGTGGCCCCACCAAGTCATGCAGAACTTGTCTATGAGTGCAATAATTACAAATAAATGCTCGTTTTTACCCCAAAGTAAAGTTTAGTGCCAGTTTAGGGCAGCTAACTAAAAACGAAACATTTTCAAGTAATTGCAAAATATAGGTTAAATAACTAATTTTTCCCAAATAATTTTATTGATAATAATGATTTTGTGTGGCAATCTTTATTATGTAAAAGATAAAAAATAAAAGAGTTATTCTTTAATTTAATGAAACATACAAAAATACCGAAACAATCAACACTAAACAGGTAATTAACAACAATAAATACTAATAGTAAACAAACAAAAAATACAGTACTTCAGTTTAAAGGTAATTGTACTGAAGTATAGTAAGTGATTCCCAATGAAAGATTATTTCATATTTAGTTTTTTTTTTTTTTTTTTTAATACTTAAGTGCGTTAAAATTAACTACACACATTTATAATATAGTGATATAACAAAACATAACACGTTAAAAAAAATGTTTTACATCAGTAACATATAACATTTATGGTTTATCTTTATATATGATAAAAATAATATTTAACTACATAATAATATATTCCCTTCTATTGTACTCTTTCATTTATACTTAAACATTTTGTTAACTGGGTACGATATATTTATTTAATAATATGTTCCTACTAATACTATATCTCAATATCAGGAATATTTTCCTTACTCTATTTAAATGATTTAAATGTAATAATTTATTTAAAATAAATTGTTATCATAGATATTTTAGTTATATAGTTTTTGTTATATAGTTATCATAGACACTTGAAGGAGAAGTCTGGGGAAAAGAGTCCATGCGAGAGTTCACGTAATTTAGCCTACTGTAATCCCGTTTGGCCCGGAGCTTATTTGGTGGTTACAGTCACTTTCTCAGAATGAGTTTCTTCTTTGTGGTCTAATAACCATCCAAAGGAAAACTAAACAGAACGTTGAGTGGTCCATTTAGGATGGTAAATGATATAAAATTACACATCTAGAGCACAAACAAGACTCCTTTAATATAAGCTTATTTTTTAAACTAAAAAAGTTAGCTTATCAATGAAGATACAGATATTAAAATTGTTTATATAGGATATAAGTATATACTTTTTATATCAAAAAAGAGAGGCAGAACTCCCATTTAGCTTTACTCTGCTCATTTATAATAAATTATTGATATGTTCGAGTAACTTAATCATACAGAGTAAGGGGGTGAACAATTACAGTACAAGGAAATACATTTAGTTTAGGCTGGAATCGGACCTGCTCCGTCTCTAACCTAGGCTCGAAGTTACTTTTTGAATAATTTACATATGTATTACATATATTATCATTTTCCCTAATATTACCAGTCCTATATAACTAATATACTTACCCATATACGCATTTTCAGGCACGTATGATTTTTTTATGTCGAATGTTCGTGGAATTAATTAGTGTAAATCACCTATATTATTCGTTTACTTTTATTAAAGATTAGGCTATCACAATTAATTCTGGACCTATTTAAATTCTCTATTTCATATTTTTTCTGAAATACAGAATTATATTACAGATCGTTATAATAGCTTTGACAAGGGAAATGATCTATCCTTTGAATATCTTTGTAATATTAACATTATTTTAAAATAAGGCTTTTTTCTTAGTTTCATAATATAAAACTTTTAAAGAATAATCACTGATGGATTGATAACTGAAAGAATAACTTGAAAGACAATCAAATATTTACTATAAAAAACTATTTAACGTAACAATTAACTAATAAACGTTAATTGTTGTAGTGGATATATTTTTATTTTAGAATAGGAAGCTCTTGATTTCGGTTTTGTATAACAACTTCATCCTTACTGACTATAATTTTGTGTTCTTTCGTATGAATTTTACACAGTTGAAACACAGCTTACAGGTTTTCCATTAACTCTTGATTTTTATAAGTAAAATTAAAAAAATACAAGCTATTTAACTCTATAAATGCAAAGTTTATCTTGACAACCCAGCCTTTACATCACGGTAAGTAATAGATATATTGGCAACTGCTGTAGAGTTGCTAAACATATTCTGTCACGCGTTGAGATTTATAGCCTAAGTTCAGATTCTGATAAACATTTATTTTATCGGGAATTCCACGAGGTGTGGGTGCGTTATTACCATATTTAGAATAAATAAACACTCATGATTGTAGAAATGTGTGAAACGTTTTGCGAAACACTCCTTATTTCATTAATTTTTTAATGACAAATTTAATTTATTTTTATGTATTTAATGATGCTGACATATATAGCTATAATTTAACAAAAGATAAATTGAAGTAATGTGTATGATAATATTAAGAATTTGCAAAAGTAATAATAATAAAAAAAACACTGTCTTGATACTTTTTAAGGAATTAAATTTGTTTTAATATTCATCACTAAACACTCTGTAAATATAAGTTAAATTCATATAAACATAAACAATAAAACTTCAACAACATGCTATATGTGTTTATGGTATCCGCCCATAGCAACCATAATTACACTGCACACGTACCTTAATTACTATGATAATAGAACAGTAGCTTGTGATTCGGAAATCTTTTGAAAAAAATTATTATTTTTTAACAAAAATGACTATAATCCTATATACTAAAACGATCGGGTCATTTAGATCACTCAATAACCTAATACTTGACCGATCTTGATGAATCATTTTTTATCCTAAAGATAATTTTGTTTTCTAAGTTGTAATGGAGCTACATTTTTGAAATTCCCGTAGGTGTTTGGCCTACATGGCGTAACAGTCGCAACGTTATTCTTATGGGGATTAATTTTAATTGATAACTGGCGGCATAAACAAATGTTAAACAGTTCAAATAAGTTGTTAGGTTAAACATAGAGAGCAGCACAGTAAAATATCAAGTTAATTATAAAAGGGCGAATACATGTCTGTCTGTGTGTATGTTATCATCAGCCGTTAAATAAAATGAAAACATTTGTAATAGGCTTAATGATAACATTGGTTGTTTATAATTATTATAATATAAATAGAGTGAAAATCAGGAGCAGTGAAGAACTACTGTAAATGAATTTAAATATTGTGATTTTTTATAATACATTTTAATTACTAATATATGCAGTCAAACTTTATATTCCAAAGCCGGAGTGAGTGACGAGATTGGCATGCGAAGCGTGCAGGGCTAACCTATCATTAAAAAGGATAATAAATTAAAATACTCTTAAAAACAAAACAATAATACATGAATGAAATCATTAACGTTATCCAAATCCACCACAAAAGAACAAAATCATAATGCTCTTTTAATCACGTCTTCTCTGCAAGATGTAACGGCGCTAGATAGGCAATCTGGCTACATGTCTCCTCGCTCCGTGTATGTGAATTGCCTACACAGCGCCTTGTTCTTGATTCTAGTTATACTATCATTATTTAGTATGACTATGGTATATTCTAAAACAACCGTATAGGAACTAGAGTAAATGATAACGTTTTATTAGTCATATTTTGTGTGTATACATGGTACTTTTATAATTCCGTCCTAAAAATCTAGAAAGAACTATAACACAATTTTATAAAACTGCCCGTCATGTTTCATTTTAATTGCTCATGTATGTGAATGTTATATGCAGTATTTTACACATCATTATAATAAAAGTAATACCTATAAACCACATTGCTAGAGTTTACAATTAATTATAGAACTATACATTTATGAACAATGTGTGGGGTGGGGCAGGTGGGGACAGTGAGGGAGTGATTGATGAGAGGGACATGTATGTGTGTTAGTAAGACAGGTGCTTTGCTACTCCTGGCAACAGTTGCGATATAATGTAAAACAACATTTCTCGGTGTGCTATTATCGGTACCTGGAATAATACTTTTTTAGTAAATGGTAAAGCTATAACTGTTTAAGCAGAACCACGCAGTCGTCTCTATGGTAGCTTTAAAAAGGGATTGTTGTGTTTATTTCTTGAAAAGCCACCACATTCTTTTAGGTATAACAATATGAAAATCTTTTTTATTGTCACAATATTCGACTACATCAACAACCCCTCACCATAAACCATATGCTCTATTTAATTTGACTGTACAGATCATTCACTAGACCCTCTTCTGAAGCCACATTGATAGAAGTTTTAAGATCAAATAGATCTAAATTATAAATATGTATTCCACAAGAAAATATTATACGACTATTTTTATCCAACTAATGCTTTGAAACGGTAAACTGGTATCATTTACGTAAACTATTATTCGAGCTACTGCACGTATATTAAGCTTTTTAGTCACAGGTTATGACGCAAACTATTAATTAACAAAAGTAGCCTACATTGTAAATGCAGAAATGTAATTGGGTATTTATACTTGATGTTGACCATTTACCGTATTAAAATGCCTTTCTTAAAAGTAACGCGTGCAACAGTTCCACTGCGTTAGTAACAATAAGGTTATTTATGCTTCATTTTGTAAATTTAAAAGTTACATTAACAATCCTTATTTTTCCTATAATTATTACTCTACCTACCCTACTTAACACAAGTCCTTATTACTCCAAACCGTTGGTCACTTAACTGTCTTTCAGTGCCAAACACCATGGCATCTCATTAGTTACAATACACAGCTACCAAATATCTATTTATGGCTGGGAAGTATGTCAGTTACCAGTTACCTCTGTTATTAATAAGACACGATGCAATCAAGGCACTAAAGTAAGCAATTCGTGTACTTTTAATTAGGGACATAGTTTTAAATGTGTTTATAGTTCATAAAACTATAATTCATTTATCTTAGTGACTGATAGTATTATTAAATAAAAATTGGGAAAACCCAAAGTTAGCAAATTATTAATTGTAAATATGGAATATAGGGATCTTACTAAGTTTTTACGATTGTTTTTCAGTAGTAAATTTTATGACATGAACATTTTTCCGTGGGGATAACGATTTTGTACATAAATATATATTTTTGTAACTACACAAAAACTATATATTTATTAAAAACAAAACACTATGTTTATAAATATATTATTATGTAATTTCCCCATCTTAATGTGAATGCGACATACATTTCTTCCTAATGCAAGTAAAAATTAAGATATTTAACAAAACTGTTTAGGTTACGTCAGGTTATGTAAAATTAGGTTATTTTAGTGTTTAAGTTGGTTAGTTAGCCTATGGTACATTACTACAGTATGCATTTAAAGTCAACAAATACGAACCTAACATATCCATTATACATTATAATGTTGAGTGTATTTAAAAGTAATGTTAGTTAATATTTACATAAAATCAAGAGAATAAAAAATTGATTTCTAGATTGATTCATATAAAAAATATGGTTTTATACATAGAAAAGTTTATAAGTTTATTATTGGATTACATAAAATTGTTGTTGTTTTTGAATTTATATACAGGAAAATTATAGATATAGTGTGAAAAAATATTAAACAGAAAAATTAACTACTATATTTTCTATAATTTATTTCCGGAAGAATAATTACTATTTTATCTCTCAGAATCATATACTGAATAATTAAATACAAATTGATTAATCCAATTAAACCAGGCACAAACACACGTGTCATCGGATTGAAACACTGATATTAGTAATTTTGTGCTTAGTCTGGTCCTTGTTTTCAATTAAATTAGTTAATTAAATATTTGTTCTTTTACTTCTTATTGTTACGTTAAATTCACAAATAATTAAATATTCTTAACAAATATTACGTGGTTTTTAATCTCCGCTGTTGTCTGAAAATAGCTAGACGCTACATTTTGTGGTTATGTGTATGTGATATTTTTTGTGATTATAAATTACATTTTTTATTCGTATAGCAATTAATAAACATAAGGTTAGGGTTATGTTGTTGAAATCCTAAGTAGAGATATTTCATTTGTTTTTTTGGCGATTGAAATCTATTTTGAAGTAAGAGTATTACATTTAATGTGTTTGTTCAGCATAATGCTACGTAATAAGTATCATAAATAATGCTTTATACTTTAATAACGAATCTCTCTTTATCTCAAATATAAGCCCTCTTTATATCGACACATGAAAGGCACTTAGTCCACCTAATAAGGTTTATATAACACATCCATTTACTATAGCTAAGTTCAGCATGACTTTACAAAACAAGAATAAAAATAGCCCATACCGTTGTTAATGTTACATTTGGTTAGAACTGATACTAATATCACATGGCTGCTTCACCGAACCTGTTCTGTAATAATAACATGTTGCTAGATAACAATAAACACTTGTATATTTTCTCAGAAATGAAATAATATCCAAATGTATTCAAAGTTTACAAAACAGATTAATAAACTAAAACCTAACTACGTTTTTAAACATTATGATGATCACGCGATATACTGTAGAGAAACATTTACACCACCTACTTTTAATTTTTTTATTTGAAGAAATGAGCTAACTTAAAAAGGAACGTTTCTTTCTTAAATTAAATATCTCTTAAAAGCAAAAAAACAAACAAAATAAAAAAAACATTTAAAGTTTGCTTTTTAAAATATAATTATTGTGTGTATATTCTATAAAATAAAACTTCATTAGACTATTGTGAAGTTTTATATTTAATCTAATCAGAAAACTACAATATTTACTTTAAATCTTACTTTTGAAAAATTTCGATTCGTATATATAATGGACAATTTACAAACTTTATCATTTAGGACGTCAATTCAGCAGTATTATTTCAAAATTCCCTATACCA
This sequence comes from Stictocephala bisonia, assembly GCA_035578905.1. Classification (NCBI taxonomy): domain Eukaryota; kingdom Metazoa; phylum Arthropoda; class Insecta; order Hemiptera; family Membracidae; genus Stictocephala; species Stictocephala bisonia. Next base: position 171,398 of record JAQJVL010000883.1, read on the forward strand.
AATAGCTACTACAGTACACCATTTTCTCTCCTTTTAGTAAAGAAAATCTTGATATCCATGTATTAGGTCAAAATCATAAATTCAATAAGTCATTTGTCAAAACATTGAATCTTTTAATCAATTAAATATGCTCTAATGAAGCAATAAAGATATTAGTCTTGCAAATGTTTTATCGGCTAAAAGGTTCCTTGGTGTATAACTAAAATTTATGTTTTCTTACATTTAATAAAAAAAGTAGTAATTTGTAATATAATTACTTTCCCAATGTTGTCCTCTTGTGTCCAATTCTAAAAGTATTTTAATAAATATTAAATACTATACTTTTCTTATCTAATACTCTTAAACAAAGAAGTTTTAAGCCCAGCTGTAAGTCTTTAATCTTACTAAAATTCTAAAAGTTATTAAAATATAATAACGACATATTTTCTTGCGTCTATTAAAGTTAAATTAATTTTTTCTTATTTAATTTGTTGTTTTGCTATACATTTTCACAAATAACCAATAAAAACACTTCAATTATCTTATGTACAGACTGTAATATATTATAATTTTTAAAATGATTATTTTAACACTTTAAAAGAAATTTAATCAGATGTTGGTTATTAAATAATATTTGAATAATAAAACGGAATATTTTTTTTTTTCATTTAGTAAATACATTCACTATTCACTTTATAAATTTAATAATATAATAAATAATGTAGGAAAAAGTGCATTAACGCCTTAAATCATCAGACGACCAAGAAGAAATAACTCATTTTTTGTATAAATGTATATTTGATATATTGTAACATAGACTAACAAATGAAACATCACACTGACCTGTCAATGTATTCCAATAAAAGGACACACACACTTCACGGTTAAAGTGTTTTTATTGGTGATATCTGAAAATGTATAACAAAAAGAATAATCCCAATATCAACTCCATATCAAATTGACTAAAAGAAATTGTTAAATAAAAAACAATCCTATAAATTTATGTACACTACCTTACCCTCTGAAAAATTTTCCAAATTTATGGTACACATCCCAAATATTTATAAAACATCAGGTATCTTACATAATAAGTTTCAATGAACTCTGCATCGTGTAAGATCAGTTTTAATGATGCAATATGTTGCTGTCACTGAAATATAAAGGGAAAGCACGACCAGAACGTGTAAATATTTAAGTAATTGGTTGTATACCTTTCTGTAGTGCAATTTGTCATGATTAAAACCGAGCTACCCCACATTAGAGTTTGAGTATATTAACCACAATAAACCGTCATCAAAGCTAGAATATCTCAGTGGTTAAAGTTATTTAAAAAAAACTGTCTAGAATGTCATAGTTCTATATATAGGTAGGCTTTCAATTTGAAAAGTAAAGTAACGAATATGTTCAGAAAAGTGTATTATAATATTACTACTTTATATGTGTTAAGCATGCAATTTAATTTGAATTGTTAATTTATTTTATTTAATAATGCTGTAAAACAGCTTATCATTCATATTTTACGGTCTGACTAATATATATATATATATTTATATAGTTCACCAAATGAATATAACATAACTACGGTCATATAAATATACTAAAATTATAAGTTCATGCAATATCTGGCCTTAGTCTTCTTTTCAACTTGAACAATATAAATTTGGATATATCTCACCAATGAGATATCCGATAAAAATAAGAATAAATAGAAACACCTCCCTAAACGTATAAACTAAAACAAAACTATGAGTAACAACATACTTCAACATAAAACTACAACAATCACAATAACAAGTTAAATACAGATATGCAAAAAACAAGTTTAATTGTCAACAATAAAAACAGTAATAATGAACAAGAATAAACAAATATTGTAAGTGAACATTTAAAAGATGACGAGTGATATTGGAAGAGTTTTTATTGCTCCCATAAAAACTTTAAAATACAACTCTACTGATAATGGTACGTTTTCAAGGTCAATAATAGTTAATAATGAGTCAAGCTTGGTAACCGTAATACTATTATGTAAAGTGGTTAGTATTGAACCTACTTTACATATTTACTGTACATACTACGAGCTATAAGCAAACATTACGTCTATTGTCAGCAATACGTACGATACTCGTATGTCTTACTGTAATAACTGATGTGTTATGGTAATTGAAACGAACCCCTAAATCATAAATTGTAAATACATCTTATATTATTTAAATATATAAAACAACTTACAGTTAATGTAATGAAAACCTAGTAGATATATATAATCGATCTTTTTAATCTAGAATATAATATTTTAGTATATAAATAAAATTTAAATGTATATGTTCATAGATTACTTTCATTGTGCTGTTTATAATTATATCATATTAGTTGAATTTAACATTACAATTTAGGACATTTTGCTGTAAGTTTGCTGTAACTAAGCTAGTCCATCAATTATGGTCTTGGTTAGTTATGTTGTGTCATGTTAACATGGCCTAGTTAGACCTGGCTTATGTAACAATTTACCACTTCATTTTGTAGTAAGCTATTAATGCTAACAGTATTGCAAATGTATTGACATGTGAGTAACGTTAAATATTAAAACTTTAACAATTAATTGTTTATGATTATTTGATTAAAACTTTATGATTATGGATGTAAAGTTAGTTTTACTCTCTGAAAATAAAACAAAATATAATAGTAAATAGTAGTTTTTATTTGTTTAAGAACCTATTTGTCAGTTTACACTGTCAGAAAAGTGCGCAAACTTCACTATTAACTAATAGAGTACCTTCTTTTAACTCAGTTTTAAACGACTACTATTTTTATACGATAATAATGGTGATATGGTTTATATACAGTATATTTTCTAAATAACATAATAACTACAAAAACATTTTTTGGAGGGAAATATGACTAACGTTTTCTCTTTAGTTGTTGATAAATCTTAAAAATTACAAAGATCAATACATTGACATATTATTAATAAGAAACATTTCAGTCAAAAACACGATTGTCAGTGATACACTTAGAAAGATATCGTGTGATGTTAAATAATTTAAGTTTATACGTGTTTATTACTTATGAAACACTGATAATTTTGTGAAGGTAAAAATAAAACTAGGTATTTTCAATTATTACCTACCTTATCTGTAATCTGGTGCATACAAGAGAAAAAGTTGAAAGTTTATTACACTATGATCATTCGTAATGAAAATCTGAGTGATATACAAACATCACAAAGTACTTTTTGATTATTGCTTATTTATTGAATTTCTAAAATTGACTTTAGAGCGCTCTTACAGCAAATGCTCAAAACATGAGACTGGGAATCCTACGACCAGGCGACGATGTAAGCAGGCACATGCCTATACGTATGTCATTGTTGACACGTTTCAGTATTTTAAATACAACTGTTTAGTGAAAAAAAAAATAAAATAAACGTATAGAGGAATTTAAACTTGCATTTTATGTTGTATGAAAAGTTTATCGTAACATATGTCTCTATCTACTTCTTTTGGGATTACAAACTTTAAAATTAGTGTTTAAATGTATATGGCATCATTATCTTCACATAATTGATTTTGTAAATTACAATGGATAGTAAATTAATCAAGTTGAAAATGATAAAATAAAAAAACTTACGTGATATAATGGTTAAAAACAAACAAAACAATATTATAAAAACGCGTGATTCTGATATATTGAAACAACGATGATATTTATTTTTTATCGTAATTATTAAATATGCTATCAATTATGATTATATTGATAATTTTTCGAATAAATTTTATAACTTCTATCCTATAAGATATATTTAAAGTCTGATATAAAATAATATTAACTCATCTTTTACTGTAAAATATTATGTAACAATTTTATTTTGGTGGATAAAAATTAATTTTACATTATATTATTGTCATCAAAAGTATGTGTTGCTCCTAAGTTTTTAAGTCATTAGATTCCTATGTTCAAGCTATATCACTGCAAATGTAGTAAATATCTCCATGTCGTAACTGTCAGAGGGAGGGTTATGTCTGACATATAAGCCAAAAGGCTTCCCTGAACACGGAGCATGTCGTTACTAGCTGGGTTACGGCACACTAGAGCCATCTACCTGAAGGGATCTTATGCAAATCTGACACACCTGACGCCTTACAGAAGTTAGGGTTCTCTAGTAGTTTTGTTTTATTTCATATATTTCTTCATTTATTTACAGTATAAATGAATATAAGTAAAAAAATCGCTATATTTACATAAACAGGACATCTTATACGATCATTATAAAAACATATTTTTTTTCAGAATTGACCTTTCACCTAAAATATTTTTCACTTCTCTAAAATCTGTTAATTGCTTTATTATATATAAAAATACATATTTTTTCGTATAAATCAACTGTATAAACATTATTTTTTAAATAGTGATAGTAATTATTCTTAGTTGTTACAGCTTAAAACCATGAAACATTTAATTTAAGTATACTTCACAATATTGAAGAGATACTATCGTAAACAGCCCTTTCAGGAAAGTATTTACTAAAACTTATGTTATTGAAATCCTAAAAACTCATTTTAGCTTATGCCAACAAAGCTATATCGATTGCATCATGATTGCTATAAAAATCTTGCCACATTCATAATTTTAAAGTACAATATATAGTATTTATCTTAGTTAATTTAAAAATACATTTTTAGTTGTTATTTTACAATCAGATTTAAAGTTTCATTTTAATACATTGGTTAATACAATAGTATATAGTGACTTGAATTTATGGTAAAATATAGTTGGACAATTACTGAGCAAAAGATATTTCTTAGTAAATCATGTATGAAAAATACTATTGCCTCTATAATTGAGTAAATTAAAATATATAACTTATTCGTGCTGTACTGTAATACAGTAACTTAGTAAAAAGAAGAACCATGTGTCCATGATACAACTTTGCCATTTTGTAAAATCACTTTACGCAAACTATTAATCAAAACAAGTACGAACTTTTTATTCTTTCCTGTACAGTTCCTGTTTTCTTTTTGAATGAATTTAGTTTTGAGATGAATGTAGCCGTAAAATATTTTAATAAATATTATTTAAACACATAAATCAGTAATGTAATAAATGAGAATAAGTATTTTAGCAGAAACATTATAATTTGACTATTGCATGTATGTTTGTATTCGTTCTTTGATATCTAGCGAGCAACGTTCAGTGTAAACCACTAACAGTTGTTTGGTTGTTTGCTATATTGTATATAAACTATTACTGCGTGATAAAACATTATTTCCTGTTGTTTAAATACAACTTGAATTACTTGAAAAAATGTTATATTAGAAGAAAAGAGAAATTAATAAGTTGTGTTAATCTTCACGTGTAATATTTAAAAAGTAAAATCTATATTTTAATAGTACCACAGTGAATAGTTTTACCCATTAAACATTTAATCTTAAATCCTTTTTGATTTTAGACTTCAATATGTAAATTTTATTAACTCAGAAAATATAAGTTTTATTTATGTTATAATATATAACATATAAGATTATAACCATAACCGATTATTGCTCAAACTTTTTGAAAATAGGAATTCAAATATGAATAAACTATAATCCGAAGAGTAATCATTATCAGAATTGATAAGTCATCAGGAGGGGAGAGGTATTAATATAAGAAATAAAGACAATTGTTTTATATGTTAATATGTACACTTTTCATAATTCATAATTTTTTAAATATCTTAAAGACTAATAAAATATTTTTAGAGTCTTTGGATGGAAAATATTACCAGGCGTTGTATATACTAATAGGTATTTGTTCCAATAAATTAAATACTTGAAATAATTATTTCTCTTCCAAAACCTAATAGTATGAAATATTGTTATATGAGATAATACATACAGTAAATAATAGTTTATGGTTTAATTTTTACAAATTTTCGTCATCTAATAAACTACTACACTTATACACAATTATGACAATGCGATGTCACAATACAAATAATATAATATAACAAAATTAAACAACAATACAAATAACAGATTATGAAATATTTGAGCATGTACTATTTTTTGCGATTTTTTTTATTTATACGTGGTAATCGAAAACATTATATATCGATAGGCTACATTAGTTTAAATTTAGGCCAACTTAGTAAGTGACACCTGGAGAAAAAAAATGCTGATGATATAATGGATGTTAATTTATTAACGGTAATATAATAATATCGGTTTGCAACAAATTATTACTAACGTTACATCGTTAATTAAAAACGATCAATTTTATTGGAATACGTAATTTCGACTCGTTTTTATGAATTTTCAATAAAACATACAGGATACAAACTTGCTTTTTACTTGGACGTTGAAAGCTTGGCAGAAAGCCAACCAAGGCCACAATCCATCACTTGCTAAGTCACCATGTACCCCAACTTTTATTACTTCCTTGGTAATATCACTTTTTGTTCCTTCAAGGTAAGTTGTTGTTAGTATGGCACGTAAACAAATTGCTCGTGAATATATTGTTTTGTATTTTATTGAAATTTTATAAAATATACAATTTATAAGACTTAATTGGTAAATTTTTAATAACAACAAAACGAATTTTAATAACTCTCATGAAATAACTAAGTTACAATAAAATTCAACAACACCACATTCAAATACTTAAAGTGCTATATTTTCTCATAGAGTGATTCTTTAGAGATGCGGTTTGTGGCATTCAATTCAATAGACTATAACATTATAAGTGATGTATCACAAGGTATAGGCTTCCATAAATGGTATTGAAGATGGCCTCATCAGGACGTCCCCCATTGATAGTAGATGACTAAACAATGTACCAAAAAGTATATTTCCAATCCCTGTCACGATTGTAAAAATGTCGACTTTATATTTCGATAAATAAAGAACATATTTAAGTGTTTTCAGACACAATATACACTCTGTATTACATGCAGTAACAAATCTTATCCTAATTATATCTTTTTTCTGTCAATCGATCTTTATTCTATGTCATTAGGTCCTAGATTACTCTAATCTTAAGAGTTAACACAAGTATTTTGTTTGTCAAGAAAATACAACTTCAATTCTTAAACAAGGAAACTTGCAGGATGCATTTTATGGGTATTTCTATTCAGAACTTGATTATAAGGTTCATAATGGCTCATTAAAATTTTAATAATTTCAAGAGTAGATAAGAAAGTTTCTAGATTAACAGAATCTTAAGAGGTACTATAGTTACGGATAATTTTTAGAGTTATAATTCATTTTAACTGTGCTATCTTTAATTTTTCAAATTTGTTTTGTCTGGGGGTAAATTTATCGTGTGTGTTCCTTTAATTTTTCAACGTTCAATTCATTCGTGCTTTCCGTCCTTCTATTTAGGTTGTTCATTTTATTGCGTTGAAAAAATATGGTTCTTTAAAACTAATTAGAACACAATAATAATTTTAATGTATTTGTTGCATCAGTTATAACTTTATATTTAACAGCATATTTCTTTTCGAATTTTGTAATAAAGAGATGCTTCACATGATCATATGATATGTAATTCTGAATACTACATATAAAATAAAATGGAGGAACTATGTTATAAATGTTAAAGTGTAATGTAACTAGAATAAAGCTATACTTCTAAGAAATAAATATCCGTGAACTTCCGTTGTATCCAGAGTTGAAAATTAATTAAAACTTTCATTCTTCATCCAAGTCTCAGTTTTGCCACTAAATTAAAGAAATATTTCATCGTTTCCCTTGTGGACTTTCTAATTATTTGTGCATGAAAATAAATTAATTGTGTACACATATTTTTAAGTGTGGTAAATATATTGATGACGTAACGAAATGAATTATGTGTCATGGTATAATTTGTTTTAATCAACAAATAACAAAGATAACTGCAATTATAATCTATATTTTCTGGTACAAAAGCTAACGTCCTCAACATTTCATTAAATCTGTTTAGTGGTATCTGAGACTGTTTGCTAAGTGAGTACATTGTTTTTAGATTATAATTAACAAGGTTTTCTAACAACTCTTCTCGTAAAATAAATAAAACTTCAGCAAACTTACCTGTCTTGTCGGGTGTTCCAGTTTAAGGCATGCAATATCCGGTGGCAAGGTACATTCTGTGGATAAAAATTCAGTAATATCGTGGGTTGAAACTCTTGTTTAGTTTGATGGTTTCATATAAGTTTCAGGTTATTAGTGTTGTTATTTATGTACAATAATTACTTGGCCCGAAAGTTCATGTTAGTTTAAACATACAATATCCGGAGTACTTGTACAGTTCACCTAACAGGGGATGGTTTATGTTCTTTTTCTTCATTTTCATGCGTACTAGAGATGATAATTGGTATATAAAATATGCATATCAGATATTCGTTTTAATTTTTCCTTGCACTAGAGTGTGGTATATTTTGAAGCTAAGAGCTTCAATTAATTTCACTAAATTATACACGCAAAATGGCATTAACTCACTTATCTGACCTAATATTATTTTTTTAATACCAAGCAATCTTTGTTAACAGTTATTGTTAAAGACAGATTAGCAGTCGGAGTAAGACAATTAAAAATAGGGGTTTTTTAAGGTGCAACTTATAATTTTCATTCAAATGTGTGTAAAAAACAGCTTCGTATATGTTTTAACAAACATGAATAATATAAATTCTAAATAACATTTTCAATTGAAATTTAATGTAGTAATACTTAATTGTCTTTAAGATTTTAAACATGTGATAAACCATAGAAAAGACTGTCCACTCATTTAGGTCCCATGATGATGGTTTGCCTATGATGTTAAACCAGTTCTTGTTCTGTTTTCATAGGTAGATCCAGCGGTCTTCTTTCTCAATCTCTCTCCATCACATGCTGAAATAGCTTATATCTTAAAGCATATTAACAGTAAGCTCACGATTTATAGGAGATCATTCACCATTATATAGCATCAAAGGTTTTTTCTTTGTTTCTATAGCCAAAGCCTATTGTTAGTTAACAAATTTACAGAATTGATGTTGTCTTTATACGATCAATATTTAGTCATCAAAATAACATATATAAAGTACCTATTGTAAGGTAGTTATTTCAACTATTATTCTAGTTTACATCTTATTTTAAATCTACATAACAGATGTTTTCTTTCAGTTTTTTTTTTTTTTTTAATATTTAGTTCAAAGAAACTACCTTCATTGACCTAAATATTACCAAGACTATATGTTATGAAATAAACAACTCTTCTAAATTAACTTATAATATGTAAACAGCTTATAAAGAATATTTAGATTTATGGGAATTTTGATAAGTTCAAGGAAAATGTAAATGAGGCAAGATTATATAAGATTATACGTATGCTCTTCGGTAGATGTACTTATAATTAAAAATAAAAATTAATCAAATATATATTGAATCAAAATGTTATCTGTAATGTAATAGTCATACTAAATAAATGATAAACTGTTAAATAAATCCCAATACTAACTTGAAGCATGTTTAATATTTTTAAACGCTTAATCAATATTGCTCTATTTTGTTTACATTTTACATTATTATTACAATTTGCCATTCATTATAAATATTAAATGAGTGTTTAAAAGAACAAATACATAAACAGAAGTAGGGATTTAGATGCATTGTCAGATCTTATGTTTTGTAGGCGAGCTATATAATTTGAAATTTGTTTTGCTTAATACAACCAATAGTAAATAGAATTAATCAGATTGTATTATTAAGCTTGTATGTGTATTTTGGAATGGTTTGATGTAGACAATCATTAAGCGTTAATTTATATCAAGTACGAAGTGACAAAATTACATTGACTGTTAAAAGGGAGTTACCAAGCCTTGTTAATTATTCAGTTTAATTGTTTACTCAAATTGAAAGATTTACATTACTAAAAAAATTTATAAAGATAAGAGTTTTTTTTTATAAATGGGGAAAATCAATCAATAAGACCACACATTCAATGCCCGTATGATTTATACCAGGTAGATCCGAAGGCGGTAACCAATGCTGACGTTGTCACAGATACTAAGAAAGTCTTCCACATGTCCTGGGATCTTAACCATTTGGAGAGAGTTTAAGAAACTTGCAAAATCAAAAAGTTACACCAATTATAGATAAATCACTTCGAGATTTAAAACTGCAAGTATAATGATTAGATTCGTGGATTGGACAATGATAGTGGGAAAAGACGAATCGATATAAAGGCTATTAATGGAAAAAAGGGATAATAATGAACCCTACCATATGCTTTGAAAACAGTTTAAATTAATCTTGTGAAATACACCAAAAAAATTTATTTCATAAAAATACTTTGGAGAAATGTAAAAAAAAAAAAAATCTATAACTTGAAGACTATTCATGCATATATACAACTGATTGGAACTATAGGAAATATTCCAAACGTTTTTATATGTTTCTGTAAAACATTTGGACATTCATCAAAATTACTTTGGAAATCACATAAAGGAAATCACTAATCTCGTATATTAATTTACATTTGTTACAGCAACAAAAATGGTTAAGTATTCTTTGTTTATTTCTCAACCCTAATCAGGGAAGTATGTTAATCTTGATGAAAGTATACATGCTTTTTTTCTGAGTGACTATTTTTAATTATTAAATAAATGATTATTATATGTTTAGTTGTAACGAGGATCTGAGTAGAATTAAAATCAATCCTCTGTCAATTTTCACTACTGTCGGCGCAGAAATTATGAGCACTCGAATTTGAAGATTGTTATCTAATGAACGATTAGGCTTACGAAACATCCAATCACACCATTGTTTCCTCGTTTAATTATACATTACCACATATTATTTTTAAATTTTATTGAATTTTTAAATAATTTTTATCGTAGTTGGAACAAAAAAGTACCGGATTTTAAATAGTTTTCACTGTGCATAAAATTTACACCACTATTACTAAAAAACCTGTTTATGTATCACATTTACATTTTAATACCTGGTTGATCAGAATGATTTATATAAGTTCTATACATTTTAGAATTTTAACTTTTCAAAAGAAAGTGCTTATCGATTTCCTGAAACATTCTCTTATCGACTTCAAGAGGTCATACAGTTTTTTATTAGGTCTTGTTGTGATTCTTATGACATCTATAGTTATGATAAATTACTTTTCCAAGTGTAATTAAATGAAGTGATTATAAATCACTCTAAATAAATTTAAAATAACTATAAAATGATCAATGTAATTTAAGTAAATCATAAAAAAACCTGCATTTACTAACACATATAAAAGTAGTGTATCATAACTATACATGTCATAAGGACTACGACAAAATCAAATAAATAGTTTTGTGATCTCTAGAAGCTGAGAAAACAATGTTTCAGGGAACCGATAAGACATTTTTCCATCGAAAAGTTAAAATTTATAAAAACTGTAGAGAACTTTCCTTATAACTAGGTATTAAAACATAATTGTAATATATTAACGGGGTTTTTTAGTAATACTGGTGTAACTTTTATGTCCAATTAAAACTATTTAAAATTTGGGAACTTTTTGTTCCAACTAGGATACAAATTATTGATACTTTAAAAATTCATATGTTGTAACGTATAATTAAACGAAGGAAACAACAGAGTGGTATGATTTTTTTAGGCCTAATAGATCATTAAATAACAATCTTAAAATTTGGGTGCAAATAATTTTTTCTGCTCCAACAGTAAATTCACAGTACAATTAAACAATTCCTTGTACTTTGCCTGCTTCTAAGCTCACAACGATGTCTCAGTGTTTCCTTATACAAACGACCAAAGTTTATTAAAACAGGTTGAACTAGTCCTTGTACTTTACACCCTCTTAGCTCACAACGATGTCTCAGTGTTTAGTTATACAAACGACCAAAATTTGTTGAAACAGTTTGAACAAGTCCTTGTACTTTGTCTGCTTGTCAGCTCACAACGATGACTCAGTATTTAGTTATACAAACGATATGAGTTTGTGGGAACAGGTTGAACAAGTCCTTGTACTTTGCCTGCCTGTCAACTCACAACGATGTGTCAGTGTTTATGCATATAAACGACCAAAGTTTGTGGGAACTGGTTGAACAAGTCCTTGTACTTTGCCTGCCTGTAAGCTCACAACACAGTCTCAGTATTTAGTTATACAAACGATAAAAGTTTGTTGAAACAGGTTGAACAAGTCCTTGTACTTTGCCTGCTTGTCAGCTCACAACACAGTCTCAGTATTTAGTTATACAAACGATAAAAGTTTGTTGAAACAGGTTGAACAAGTCCTTGTACTTTGCCTGCTTGTCAGCTCACAACACAGACTCAGTATTTAGTTATACAAACGATAAAAGTTTGTTGAAACAGGTTGAACAAGTCCTTGTACTTTGCCTGCTTGTCAGCTCACAACAGTATTTAGCTATACAAACGATAAAAGTTCGTTGAAACAGGTTGAACAAGTCCTTGTACTTTGCCTGCTTGTCAGCTCACAACACAGTCTCAGTATTTAGTTATACAAATGATAAAAGTTTGTTGAAACAGGTTGAACAAGTCCTTGTACTTTGCCTGCTTGTCAGCTCACAACGATGACTCAGTATTTAGTTATACAAACGATAAAAGTTTGTTGAAACAGGTTGAACAAGTCCTTGTACTTTGCCTGCTTGTCAGCTCACAACACAGTCTCAGTATTTAGTTATACAAACGATAAAAGTTTGTTGAAACAGGTTGAACAAATCCTTGTACTTTGCCTGCTTGTCAGCTCACAACGATGACTCAGTATTTAGTTATACAAACGATAAAAGTTTGTTGAAACAGGTTAAACAAGTCCTTGTACTTTGCCTGTTTGTCAGCTCACAACACAGTCTCAGTATTTAGTTATACAAACGATAAAACTTTGTTGAAACAGGTTGAACAAGTCCTTGTACTTTGCCTGCTTGTCAGCTCACAACACAGTCTCAGTATTTAGTTATACAAACGATAAAAGTTTGTTGAACCAGGTTGAACAAGTCCTTGTACTTTGCCTGCTTGTCAGCTCACAACACAGTCTCAGTATTTAGTTAAAGAAACCATAAAAGTTTGTTGAAACAGGTTGAACAAGTCCTTGTACTTTGCCTGCTTGTCAGCTCACAACGATGACTCAGTATTTAGTTATACAAATGATAAAAGTTTGTTGAAACAGGTTGAACAAGTCCTTGTACTTTGCCTGCTTGTCAGCTCACAACACAGTCTCAGCATTTAGCTATACAAACGATAAAAGTTTGTTGAAACAGGTTGAACAAGTCCTTGTACTTTGCCTGCTTGTCAGCTCACAACACAGTCTCAGTATTTAGCTATACAAACGATAAAAGTTCGTTGAAACAGGTTGAACAAGTCCTTGTACTTTGCCTGCTTGTCAGCTCACAACACAGTCTCAGTATTTAGTTATACAAACGATAAAAGTTTGTTGAAACAGGTTGAACAAGTCCTTGTACTTTGCCTGCTTGTCAGCTCACAACGATGACTCAGTATTTAGTTATACAAACGATAAAAGTTTGTTGAAACAGGTTGAACAAGTCCTTGTACTTTGCCTGTTTGTCAGCTCACAACACAGTCTCAGTATTTAGTTATACAAACGATAAAAGTTTGTTGAAACAGGTTGAACAAGTCCTTTTACTTTGTCTGCTTGTCAGCTCACAACGATGACTCAGTATTTACATATACAACTTCTAACATTACCAAAACTGTCTGGCAAATTGTTAATGCAAACAGAATTAGTCGAAACAAAGGAGTGACAAGTAATTTGAAAATTAGGGATTCCAATAATATCTTAGTCCAGGACCCTTTGTGCGTAGCTTTTATGTTCAATAAATTCTTTTTGAACGTTGCTAATGATATGGATCCCTTCAGCTCATCCTCAAACAAACGATTGGCTCCCTCTGTAAGTCAAACGTTCTTCCTCACTCCAGTGACTAAGCAGGAATTTGTAGGCATTATAACGTCCCTTAAAGCAAAGTCGACTGCTGGATTTGATGGTATTTCATCGCGATTACTGAGAGAGTGTTACGAGTTTCTAGTAGAGCCCCTTGTTTATTTAATAAACAGTTCATTTCTCAGCGGTTCTTTTCCAGACGTCCTAAAATCGTCTACAGTTACTCCTTTGCACAAAAAAGGCCAATCAGACTTAATGGATAATTTTAGGCCAATTTCCATAATTTCTACGTTCTCTAAAGTCATAGAAAAGGCCATTCATAACAGGGTAACAGATTTTTTCGGAAAACACAATGTCATTTTCCAACATCAGTATGGCTTTACCAAGGGGAGAGCAACCGTCGACGCTATGTTTCATCTAACAAATAAAGTTGTATCTGCTTTAGACAGTGGCAGTTTTGCTTCTAGTGCATTTATAGATCTAAGTAAAGCTTTTGATCTCGTGGATCATAAGGTTTTGCTTGAGAAGCTTCACAGAGTGGGAATCAGAGGTGTTCCATGGTCCTGGTTTGAATCATACTTGTATGGAAGACGACAGGTTGTTAAAGTTCCGTATGTGGATGACGGCAATGTACTGAAACAAAGCTTCTCAGCTGAGGACATCATTCAGAGAGGTGTACCCCAGGGTTCTGTTTTGGGTCCCCTGCTCTTTTTAATTTTTGTCAACGACATAACTCTTGGAATTAATCACTCAGATGTATGTCTCTTTGCCGACGACACCTCACTCACTGTGACTGAAAAGAGTAGTGTCCATGGAGATGCAACTTTTTGTTGAAGCTAACTCTCTGCTAGAATGGTTTACCATGAACCGTCTTCAAGTGAACGCTACGAAGACAGCCCTCCTGGATTTCTCTATTAGTAAACAAAAGGAAGTGGGGTTGTCTTGCCTTGTTGATAGTTATGAGGTTCATTCAATAAATAACGTAAATTTCCTTGGCCTTAAGCTGGATAAAAACTTAAATTATCATGACCACATTAATAAAGTTTCAAAGTCCGTATGTACAGGAATTTTCATCCCTAGAAGACTGTCAAATTTGTTAGATGTTTTCCTTCTTATTTCTGTTTATTATGGAGTAGTTTATCCCCACCTCTCTTATGGAATTCAGATTTGGGGTTATGACTCATTAAATACTGCTTACCTGTTTAGATTGCAGAAGAGAGCAATTAGGGTAATTTTTGGCATGAAAACGACTGAATCCTGTAAAGAAATCTTTCGCAAAAACCGCATATTGACTTTACCCTCTTTGTATATCTTAGAATCCCTACTTTTTTTAAAACGCAATCCACAACTCTTTTCAATAGCTTCAACAGACCACAGCCACAACCTCAGAAACAAACATACATTTACCATACCCAAACATAAAACTTCATTTTACAAAAAACATCTGTTATACAATGCTATTAAACTCCATAATTCACTTCCGATTGACTTAAGGAAAGAAAAAAGTTACGATAAATTTAACTGTAAATTAAAGAGACTTTTAGTAGAAAAGTGTATTTACACAGTAAGTGAATTTTATTTATAGATTATTGTAAATAGTAGTTGTAGTTTAATGTATTGACAATTTGCTCATGTACAATTGTATTTATGGCAAATAAATTGAAATTGAAATATTTAGTTATACAAACGACCAAAGTTTGTTAAAACAGTTTGAACAAGTCCTTGTACTTTGTCTGCTTGTCAGCTCACAACGATGACTCAGTATTTAGTTATACAAACGATAAAAGTTTGTTGAAACAAGTTGAACAAGTCCTTTTACTTTGTCTGCTTGTCAGCTCACAACGATGTCTCAGTGTTTAGTTATACAAACGACCAAAATTTGTTAAAACAGTTTGAACAAGTCATTGTACTTTGTCTGCTTGTCAGCTCACAACGATGACTCAGTATTTAGTTATACAAACGATAAAAGTTTGTGGGAACTGGTTAAACAAGTCCTTGTACTTTGCCTGCCTGTAAGCTCACAACACAGTCTCAGTATTTAGTTATACAAACGATAAAAGTTTGTTGAAACAGGTTGAACAAGTCCTTGTACTTTGCCTGCTTGTCAGCTCACAACACAGTCTCAGTATTTAGTTATACAAACGATAAAAGTTTGTTGAAACAGGTTGAACAAGTCCTTGTACTTTGCCTGCTTGTCAGCTCACAACACAGTCTCAGTATTTAGTTATACAAACGATAAAAGTTTGTTGAAACAGGTTTAACAAGTCCTTGTATTTTGCCTGCTTGTCAGCTCACAACGATGACTCAGTATTTAGTTATACAAACGATAAAAGTTTGTGGGAACAGGTTGAACAAGTCCTTGTACTTTGCCTGCTTGTCAGCTCACAACACAGTCTTAGTATTTAGCTATACAAACGATAAAGGTTTGTTGAAACAGGTTGAACAAGTCCTTGTACTTTGCCTGCTTGTCAGCTCACAACACAGTCTCAGTATTTAGTTATACAAACGATAAAAGTTTGTTGAAACGGGTTGAACAAGTCCTTGTACTTTGCCTGCTTGTCAGCTCACAACACAGTCTCAGTATTTAGTTATACAAACGATAAAAGTTTGTTGAAACAGGTTGAACAAGTCCTTGTACTTTGCCTGCTTGTCAGCTTACAACGATGACTCAGTATTTAGTTATACAAACGATAAAAGTTTGTTGAAACAGGTTGAACAAGTACTTGTACTTTGCCTGCTTGTCAGCTCACAACACAGTCTCAGTATTTAGTTATACAAACGATAAAAGTTTGTTGAAACAGGTTGAACAAGTCCTTTTACTTTGTCTGCTTGTCAGCTCACAACGATGACTCAGTATTTAGTTATACAAACGACCAAAGTTTTTTAAAACAGTTTGAACAAGTCCTTGTACTTTGTCTGCTTGTCAGCTCACAACGATGACTCAGTATTTAGTTATACAAACGATAAAAGTTTGTTGAAACAGGTTGAACAAGTCCTTGTACTTTGCCTGCTTGTCAGCTTACAACGATGACTCAGTATTTAGTTATACAAACGATAAAAGTTTGTTGAAACAGTTTGAACAAGTCCTTGTACTTTGTCTGCTTGTCAGCTCACAACGATGTCTCAGTGTTTAGTTATACAAACGAACAAAATTTGTTAAAACAGTTTGAACAAGTCCTTGTACTTTGTCTGCTTGTCAGCTCACAACGATGACTCAGTATTTAGTTATACAAACGATAAAAGTTTGTGGGAACTGGTTGAACAAGTCCTTGTACTTTGCCTGCCTGTCAGCTCACAACACAGTCTCAGTATTTAGTTATACAAACGATAAAAGTTTGTGGGAACAGGTTGAACAAGTCCTTTTACTTTGTCTGCTTGTCAGCTCACAACGATGACTCAGTATTTAGTTATACAAACGACCAACGTTTGTGGCAACAGGTTGAACAAGTCCTTGTACTTTGCCTGCCTGTCAGCTCACAACACAGTCTCAGTATTTAGTTATACAAACGACCAAAGTTTGTGGGAACAGGTTGAACAAGTCCTTGTACTTTGCCTGCCTGTCAGCTCACAACACAGTCTCAGTATTTAGTTATACAAACGACCAAAGTTTGTGGTAACAGGTTGAACAAGTCCTTGTACTTTGCCTGCCTGTCAACTCACAACGATGTCTCAGTGTTTATGCATATAACCGACCAAAGTTTCTGGGAACAGGTTGAACAAGTCTTGTACTTTACTTGCCTGTCAGCTCACAAGGATGTCTCAGTGTTTCGTTATACAAACGACCACATTTTGTAGGAACAGGTTAAACAAGTCCTTGTACTTTGCCTTCCTATAAGGTCACAAAGAGGTGTCTCAGTCTTTAGTTATACAAACTACCAAAGTTTTTCGAACCAGGTTGAATAAGTACTTATATTTTTCCTGCCTGTAAGCTCAAAATGATGTTTCAGTCTTCAGTAATACAAACGACCAAATTTTGTTGTAACATGTTGAACAAATTGTAATATCTTGCCGGCTTGTAAGCTCTCAATGTAGCCCTGAGTATTTCCAATACAACTTACAAGCGTAGTAGCTTTTAAATGTCATTTCAATAAAAAAAGTATTTTGTTTGTATATTTGAGTAGCTTATAATAATGCACAATTATTACACGTATTATCAGTGCTACAAAGGTTTTTTTTAACAACAACATTTAAATTTTTAACAATAAAAACAACATAAAAATTTTAAACAATACAAAGTTATTATTTAACATTGAAATTAAATTAAAAAGAAAAAAGCTTTACGTGATGCAATTTCATGGTGGCCTATGGTGGAGGTGGGTGCCTAGACATACAAAGTAAAATAACAGGAACACTAAAAATGTCCGTACCAGGAGTACCAACAGCCCACCCATACACGTACAGTGGTATTGACCCATCTGCCCACCCATACACGTATACTGGTATTGACCCACCCGACCACCCATACACGTACAGTGGTAATGACCCACCCGTTCACCCATACACGTACAGTGACAAATTTAAACCAATTAATATAAAAAATAATTAAACTGGTTTGTGAGGATTCCGGTAGATACTGTGTTCTCTTAGGTTAAATATACCTCCGTAAATCTTTGATTAATTGTTACTAATCATATATAAATATTTGTCATTTGGGCCATTAGTAACAATATAATAAAACTTACTATTAATCAAAATCTTAATTTTAGAATGCACAAATCTATAATGATCACCTAATAGTAAAATATGTTATATAGATATAAATAAATATTCTCACTTGGCCAAGTTACTGATTTATTTTTAATAATCATCATTTAAATGTTAACAATATTCTACAATCACAAAACACTCCTAAACAGAATGTTGTCTATCTTTTATGTAAATAGAAGTATGAGATGAGATTTGTAGAAATCTAATAAGTATCAAATTGTTAGAGGTCGCAAGGCAAATATATCAGATTATTTATTTATTTTTTTAAAATGAGACAGAATGAATACTATTAATTTAAACACATTTTTATGTATTGGTTTGAGGGGATAAACTTTTTAAAAAAAATATTTTATTAAATATATTTACTAAGAATTCTTCGATTAGTAATATTTTAGTTCGGTATGTTAATGTTTTATTACAAATATATTATTAAAACGTAAATTCATCTGTGTAACTACTAAAATAAAAAACAATTTACAACATCTAATTTAGCAACTAGTAGGATATTAATAAATAATTTAATATTTAAGCCTTCTTTTATAAAAACTTATTTACAAGTTACTGGTTTGTTTGACAAAGTTTATTGTTAATTTTCCATAATTATAATGTTTTACAAATAAATAAACACAGAAATAAATGTTATTCCATATGCTGTGGTAATGTTAGTTCAGCTCTTAGTGTAAATCTAAGTACATTTTGATGTTTTTTATATCGGAAATAATATCTGGTAGTATTTTATATTATATTTATATTAACAAATTATGAATTATAAACATTTATTATATTTAAATAATTAGGAAGATGAGATTTTTTTACAATTTTGAATAAAGAATAAATAAATATTTTATTCAACAGTTTAATAGTTTCTTCAATAGATAAACATTTAATTAAAAACTGCTACACGTAATGAATAGTTTTTGATACAATCCAAATAAGATAATTACAGCCAACCCAAGTTAATGCTTAAAATAAATTACTTTTCTTTACAAGAATACAAATGAGATTGCAAGACACGAATGCTTATTCCAGGTATCAGTACAAAAAGATTGATTTGTAGTGGTTGAAGTGGTCTTTTGAAGTGAAAACTTGAAGTGCAGAGTTTTCAGATTTGATTCACTCTTGTATTAACTTGCTTCACTTAATTTATCACGAAAGTAAGACAATGCTTCCCTGCCTCCGTACATAATATATTAGGACTTTACTACTGAAAAGGAACAGCTCCTTATAAATATATTTTATGACTACCGTTTGTGTTGTTAGCAAGAGCTAAATAATATTGTTCTTGGGCCAATAGTAATGTTGCAGTACCAAAATGATGCCTAAGCTAGTACATTATTACTGTATATAAGGTACTACTTTTGTATTTAAAAAAGAATTTTGTAATATTCGTGAAACAATTAATTATTAAACAGAACTTCTCGTATCTTAACCATCCAATTGAGTATTCATTACTTAAAACCTAATGAAAAAAAAACTTAATTCATATTAAAACAGATTTCATTTTACTCGAGAGATGATGGACGATAACTACCTATTGAAATTGTGTATTTATTTGATTCACTAATCGTTATCCATCAGTAAGACACCGATCGTATATATATATATATATATATATATATATATATATATATATATATATGGTTGATTATGAGGGGTGAATGAGAGTGATGATTGCATATGAACGAGTGTAGATTGTTACTAGCTAAGTTTGATTGTTCCTTAGCAAGAGCCATTTAGTAATAGCCCAACAGCGAGTGCAACTAAGAGATCCATAGCTTTGAAGTGAATATCTGAGACGTGAATATGAAATACGTAGTATAATATATTTTTTTGAAGGATCCATTTTTATATGCATATGTGTGTGTGTGTGTGTGTGTGTGTGTGTGTGTGTGTGTGTGTGTGTGTGTGTGTGTGTGTGTGTGTGTGTGTGTGTTTGTGTGTGTGATATTACTACGTTTGTGTGTGAAATTTCAATGCTTTAAATGTTATTTAATATAAATGGCACCTTTATAGTAATCTATTTATTAATGGTTTTAAATTAAAGTTGCCTTACAAGGTATAAAATATATATTGGATATTGGAATTTAATCTTTTAAAACAGGAAAATTCACTAAATGAAGACAAATAAAATATGCTGATGTAAGCAGGCTATTTATTTATTTTTTTTTTATTGTTTTGCTCGTTCTCTCTCTCTCTCTCTCTCTCTCTCTCTCTCTCTCTCTCTCTCTCTCTCTCTCTCTCTCTCTCTCTCTCTTTTTTTTTCTCCATATATCTATCTATCTTCTGAATTTTGAAGTAATTTTTTGTTGAATCTTCGATTTGTTCCAAATACCCAAGAAACTAAGACAAACACATAATCCAGTACATTTATTGTATATTATATATGTGTATACAGAATGACTTTTAAAGCCAGCCAAAGTATAAATAGGAGAGAACAGATCTAAAATTAGATGAATAATGATTACTTGTGTCTTAAATGATCAAATATTTATCTCGTGTCACAGAGCTAAATCCAGGTATCGTAACCATTCAACACCTGCTTCTCTGATTTAATAAATACCAGCGAGTGATTTAATAAAAATTAATAATAATTGCCCTCTGATATTAATAGGCAATTACGACCCATTAATATCAGGGGTGCTCCATAGTTGGAACTTTGACTCCAAAATGACATGAATGATCATCTGCTATGCCCCAATTATATTTCTAGTAGTTGCATCCTCCCACACTTGTTCGGAAGCAGCGACTCAACAGAGTCCATTCCTTACCAGGGAGGTTCATTCCAATGATGATGTCATAAGGTCTAATACCGTAAATCTTTTCCGACCGTCAAACATATCTCAAGTTAATGGCCAGTTGGTTTTTGGAAAAAAATCCGTTTGTGATTGATTGGGAGCCTAGTCAAAGAAGTAGCTAGCTGCTTACTACTGTTTGAACCTGGTTTACTACACTGCTGAATATTGTTCTCCCGAGCGGCTTAACAGAACACATGAGAGGTTGGTATGAAACTAAGCGATTAGGGCCATCAGCGGTTTACTCGTTGCACCCTATATTCTATGGCATCCAACGCTGTGACACGTAGATCCTCCAGACATAAGAAAAAAAGACACTTGTCACAGTATTTAAAAAGATCCTATTTACTATCCTACCCTAAAACGTGCAGGGTGACTTTAATCCAGAATATACATTATTATCATAGATGTGCATAAAACCCTCTGAAATGGGAATAATTTTATTTTATTAAAAAGAAATCAACGTAAAATCGTTTTCCTACACTAACTGAAATATACTATTAATCCACTTGAAATCACATTTCAACATTTAATTTTGAAAATGGTACTTAACCTTAATTAGTTTTAATTAGAAGTGTTTATAAAAACTTAAACTAATTTGCCCTTATTTTATAGTAACTACCAATTATCAAATTTTGTGAAGTAAAGAATGTAACTAACAGGTAAGATGCCAATTCCGATAAAGTGAATTTAATAAGAAACTAAATGAACCACAAATGTAGGTTGTAAAACTTTAATAATAGTTAAACACGTGCTGGGAACGACGCACCAGGGACGTGTCTTCACTGTAAATAACAGTTAAACACGTGCTGGGAACGACGCACCAGAGACGTGTCTTCACTGTAAATAATAGTTAAACACGTGCTGGGAATTACGCACCAGAGACGTGTCTTCACTGTAAATAATAGTTAAACACGTGCTGGGAATTACGCACCAGAGACGTGTCTTCACTGTAAATAAGATGTTGACGCCTAACTTTCTCTACTTCTCGAAATAAAGGTTGTTTATTGCCCTTCTTGTGAGATAAACAATGCATATTACATACATACAAGACAACGGAATCTGTCTAAGCATACATTTGACAGTGAATATTTCCTTTATGATTTTCTTAGTTAATATGGTACATGTTAGCGTTAAAAGGCTCTACCTATAGGAAAATAGTTAAACTATTACCAGAGAATTTACATTTACCTTGACGTTTTTAAAAACATATGTAAACTTAACATCTATAAAAATGTACAATTATAAAACCAGGCTTGTTTAATCAAAACAGAAAAAAATCTATAAAATTATATCAAGAGGCCATTAATATTTATGAATAATTCCTTTTTTAGTTTTGTTTAAACATACATGCCACATTTACAATTTAGTAATTATATATTTTTTGCACACTAACTTAGGAAATTCTTCATTCTTACATATGGGACGCCGACACAACGTTGTGCGTATTTTAAGGCGAATATGAATGCTTTTATGAGTGTAGGATGAGTGTGGATGAGTGTAGCCTGGTTAAAAACTGAGTTCAACTGTTCCTCAGAGAGGACAATTTATTAATAGCCCAACAGCCAGGGCAACTAAGGGACCTACAGCTTTATGTGGAATCCGAACCACGTAGTGCTGGTCTAATTTTCAGCTAATTGACAATCCTGATATTCAGTTATCTCCCCCACACAACATCCGCACAATGATTACCACCCAACATGGACACTCCAGACTTCTCTAGTAGTGTCCACGCCGATAGCAACCACCAAGCGGATGCCATTTTGGTATTAAGAGGACCGAGCATACAACCTATCGCCTACAATCTCCCTAACACTTTGTCCCCACGTAGCTAGGTTACAACACTGCGCCACCAGTGCCGACAAGCAAGAACATGATAATCCTGAACGTTATCTATGTTAAAATTTTCTTGTATTAAATGTTTTATTTTCTCCAAAAAACTATTTGATTTTTACTTTTCCCTCCTAAGATGTAATGTACCTCACCCTCCATAGGGGTAAATGTTAAATACAGGCAGTTATTACTGGGCTGGACAGTAATTGATCTGCGTGTTATATTTATTACATGTGGGGGTTCCAGCGGCAGAGGGGAATCTTTCCACCACAGCCTTGCTTCAAGGGCATGTCTAACTTTCATCTTCAAGTGTTCAAATTTTGTAACAGTGTTTGGTTCAGTATTTTAGACTAACGCTATTTGTAATGAACCGTACAAGTTTGTTAATGTTTATTTGTTGTTTAAACTATTAATAATTATGTATTGCTTGTTATTTGATTACTTAATAATGATTAATTTAGCTTTTCTGAGCTTGATTCGTTAGTATTAATCAAAGTAACCAATGGTCACTGCTGCTAATGACGCAAAATGGGGGGAATTGCTATAGCACTGTCAAATTCAGCCTACCATCCTGGTTGTAATGACACTTTTTAAATGGAACTACACAGTGAGAAAAACTACTTCTCTACCTCACTTGCATCACTCAGTACATTTCTATCACACTAGTTCGTTAAAAACGTCGTTTTCTAAGCGGCCTTTTTTTAAATATGATAATGTAATTTTGCTGTTCACAATTTATAGAACATATTTTTTAATAAGTAGAATAAGTGTTACCAAATTCTAAATAACAATAAAATATATAAAAACAAATGTTAGCATTATATAAATTACTGTCTTCATTACTTAAGAAAGAAAAACTCAATGTTTTACTTACTTTGCTTTTTTTCCCTTTAAGATAATGGAATGGTAAATTATACTGATGGACTATTTACGGTAAGAAATGAGAGAAGACAGAAGTGGTTGACTAAAAAGGGAGATCTCTAGAGACTAACAATTCCAACAGAGATCCTAAACAAAGGTATTATATCTGTTCTTTGCAAAGGGTTGTAATCAGTCCAACCTATTTCTTATACAAACTCCGATCTATTTGCTGTCATTATTGGCTATTGATGTATAAAGTAAAGAGATATCTCCGTATACTAATCGGTAAAATATGAACCAGTATTATATTTTCAAGTATTTTATATTAAAACTGAAATTGAAATTAATTACAAATTACTTCAGTTTGTACAATAATAAAAACCATGTTTATAGACTAGTTGTAACTTTTTGAAACAAGTTAGTTTGATGTATTTTGCTGTACTCTCAGTAGACATTTGATTTATCACAACATCTCAATAGTAAAGTTTTGAAACGAAAAAGGAAACACTAAAGATTACTCATGTTGACCATAATCAAAATCTATATACGGGGCGTTTCTTTTAAAATTGCAACCCTACTTACATGTACAAGAAATGAGGGTTTATGATAATTACAAGTTCATAGGTGGTATACCTGGTTCTTTTTCTTTCTGTGCTATCAACTGATTTATATTTTTTACAATGTTTTTCACTTTATTTGGGTTTCGTGCAATGTCAGTAAGTTGGGGTTAGAAACATGGTTTTGAGTAAAAACTGGAAAGTGTTTATCACGGAGGAATATTTTAAAATTAAATCATTTAAAACAAAAATGTCACTAACATCATGTAATTAGTGGTAAAAATATTATTTATAGTACAATGTCTTATAGATATATGTTTTGTTTGCAATTTTTATTTTAAATCATGGGTTATATTTTAAAAGAAACACCCAGTATAAAAGCCAAATATCCTCACTCAGTGATAACTGAGCCTGAAAAACTACTAAATCTCTGAGACTGAAATATCGAAAGTGATTCGGTCTATGTCTTTGGTGTGCAAAGAAGTAATATAAAAACATCTTCATAGTTCCAAAATTAAATTTGTTTTAGTTCGGAAATTATGAAATGTCAAAAACCAAATGTTAATATTTTGCATGTAGATGCTAAACGTATTGTAATATTTAAGAAATACTACCATTAGCTTTATCATATTTGAGATGATGTACAACTTTGTTTCGAAGACTTTTTGCTCTATCTCTCCTCCATCCTCAATATTGGGAAGATCTTCTTGCGGAAGGAGGAGGGCCGGGCGGCTGTTCTCATCTCGGACACTATGGACCTGGTTCAGCTCAATAAGAAGTTACATCCTCAGCAGTCTTCTACTTAAAATAATGCAACCACTGAAACATATGTTAGTAGTATTGTTTGTTTATATTTGCATGTATGTGTATTTTTTTCAGTATTTATTCAGATTTATTTATTTGCACTCTACTGTTGTTCAACTCTATATTAATCTATGTCTACTCAAAGAAATTAAACCTCTGATAGATAGGCCTAAATCAGTTGATCTAGTATTGTATGTCTATAGCTGCATTCATGCATGTTTATTCAGTATTAATTTAAATTATTTATTTATTTGCACTTTACTATTATTTAGCTCTAATATTGATCCACGTATACTTAATGAGATGTTACCTCTGAAAGTAAAGTTAGTTTAAATTATTAATTTAAATTATTTATTTATTTGTAAATGATAGGATCAGATAGAAAATTAAGTATTTATTATCAAAACGTGAGGGGATTGAAATCTAAAACTACAGATTTTCGTTTAAACGTTTTAAGTAGTAACTGGGACATAATAGCTTTAACAGAAACTTGGTTAGAATATTTAGTGTTTAACGCAGAACTGTTTTCCGATGACTATCAAGTATACCGTCGGGACAGGTGTAGAGTGCGAACAGGAAAGTCAAGGGGAGGAGGAGTGTTAGTAGCAGTTAAACATTTTATTAAAGTGCAGAGACTTTATGATTTAGAAAACGAGGGAGAAAACTTATGGTTAAAACTAGAATTAGCAAACAAATCATCAATAATTTTATGTTGTACATACTTTGTTCCTAATGCACCTTTAGTAAATTACATCTCATTTTTTGAAAAATTAGATTCCTTTAATTTGAAAAAAGAAAAAGTCTTAATTCTTGGAGATTTTAATTTACCAGTTACTGGAGTGGACTACAACTTACAGTCTGGAAACGAAATATGTAAACAGTTATTATTTTTTATGAAAACATTTAACTTAAATTTACATAATAACGTTACCAACAAACTGGGAAAAACTCTTGATTTAGTATTATCAGATATGATAGATATAATTGTTGATGAAGATTGCTGTCCCATTGTGAATGTAGATAATCACCACCCCCCGCTCAATATTATTCTCAGTGTCTCTGTTTGTAAATATAATGATAATTTTGATAATGTTTCTAATATATTTAACTACAAAAAAGCAGATTTTTTAAAAATATACACATCTTTAAGAGATATAGATTGGTCTGATTTGTTAAATGCATGTAATGTTGATGAGGCTGTTGATTGTTTCTATAGTAATTTATATGATGTTATGAATCAGTGTGTGCCCGTTTATCGTAAATCTAAATCTAAGTATCCGCCTTGGTTTGATTGTAAATTGATTAATTTGATAAAAAAAAAAAAAAAAATAGAGTTAGACGAAAATATTTGAAATACAGAATTTCTGGCACTTTTAATGAATATAAAGAAATAAGAAGTAAAATTAAAGTTGATATAAAGAAAGCATTCCAAAATCACATTAATAATGTAGAAAACAATTTAAAGTTGAATCCTAAATCTTTTTGGAATGTGATTAATAAGCTAAGATTGACGGATGGCAGACCGGCTGTTATGAGACTAGATGGGGAAGAGGTAGAGGGCCCTGCACAGATAGCTGAAAAGTTTGCACAGTACTTTAGCTCGGTATATGACCACTGCCAGCTGGACAGTGAAGAGCTGTGGAGCCGCGCACTCCGCTCGCCGGCCGTTCCGGGTATTCCTGCTATGACTCTGCCCGCTGTTACACATGACGAGGTGTTGCTAGCTCTTTGTAAATTAAAACCTAAAACTTCTGTTGGTCCTGATGGTCTACCTCCTTTCATTTTCAAGGCGTGTTCTGATTTATTGGCTGCTCCTTTGCTTCACATATTTAATATTTCTATCTCTAACTCTCAATTTCCTACTGTTTGGAAACGTGCAAAAGTTACCCCTATTTTTAAGAAAGGACAGAAATGTGAAATACGGAATTATAGGCCTGTATCAATTTTATCAACTCCTGCCAAAGTGTACGAGTCCATACTGTACAATAGATTATTTTATCATGTAAAAAGTTTTATTAGTCCTCATCAGCATGGTTTCTTTCCTGGCCGATCAATAACATCTAATCTGTTAAATTTTAGTGAATTCTGTATATCTGCCTTGGATAAGGGTGGTCAAGTAGATGTCATATATACAGATTTTGCGAAAGCGTTTGATAAAGTGGATCATTTGACATTGCTTTCAAGATTACATTATTTTGGTTTATCTTCTTCATTAATAAAATTATTTGCGTCCTATTTATCCAGAAGAATTCAGTACGTTTCTTATAAAGGAGCTGTTTCATTCAATTTCCATCCCGAGTCTGGAGTTCCACAGGGGTCTAATTTAGGGCCTCTTCTGTTTATTATTTTCATAAATAATATCACATCATCAATAAAAAATTGTCAATTTTTGATGTATGCGGATGATCTAAAAATCTTCAAAAGTATCGATAGTGTTTATGATTGTATGCAGTTACAAGATGATTTAGACAACCTCTTTCAATAGAGTTCCAATAATTTAAAATTTAATCTGGATAAGTGTTCTGTTATTCGTTTTTCCAAAAGATCTGACAAAAATATAGTTTACTCATATTATAATATGGGTGGCGTTCAACTAGCATCCAATAATTCCATTAAAGATCTGGGTATCACGTTTGATGAGAAATTTACCTTTGTTAATCATGTTATATCTATGTGTAAATCTTCATTTGCGGTTCTAGGCTTTATCCGTAGATCTGCTAATTTCTTAAAAAATGCCAATTTAGTCAAACTTCTATTTTGCTCCTTAGTACGATCTAGATTAGAATATGGTTCAGTTATCTGGATGCCATCATACGCTTACCTCTCAGATATGGTTGAGAATGTTCAGAAACAATTTTTGAGGTTTTTGTATTTCAAGGAATTTGATCACTTTACAACAGTGATTCCATATTCGGAGCTACTATCGATATTTCATTTAGACTCTCTGAGTGTGCGGCGGAAAGTGGCTATGTTGGCTTGCCTGCATAAGCTTGTGGGTGGTGGGCTAGATGACTCGGCTCTATTATCAAAACTACAATTCAATGTTCCTCGGCCTAATACAAGGAGTCGTATGTTGTTCACTCCCTGCTTTTCTCGTACCAACCTGTCTGCTAACTCTCCACTCAATGTTATGATTAGGCTATACAATTCGCTTTCCGTAAGTGTTGATATTTTTAGTTTTTCGTTACATGATTTTTTAAAAGCTGTAAAAGCCAGTATGCATTAATTTAGTATATTGTTAAATTAATTTATTGTAACATTTTTATTGATCTAATTAACGGCATTGTAATTTATTAATTTCAAAATATTTTAATTATACGTTTTTATTTGAGCATGTGCAGAAAAATTGTCTTGTAATATCTTATTTAAATATTTATTAACCCACTTTTTATATGTTTAGTTTGTTGTAATGATTAAATAACCTAATAGATTTTGTATGAGCATAATCTCGTCTGTTTGCATGTTTAATATATTTATTATTTGTTGTTTGTTTTTCTGTAAGCTGTGAAAAATGTATTATTTTAGTGCAACATTGTAATTGGGTTATAATGCCTGTAATGTATGCATTTTGTTAATAAATGAATATGAATATGAATACCACTGTACGTGTATGGGTGGGCGGGTGGGTCAATACCTCTGTACGTGTATGGGTGGGCGGGTGGGTAAATACCACTGTTTGTGTATGGGTGGGTGGGTGGGTCAATACCGCTGTACGTGTATGGGTATAAAGGAAGGAATTTAAGTACCACTCTCTCCTACGTCTATTGTGTACAGTCTGTTCAACTGAGGATCACCATGGTCCTCAGGGACATAATAAACCACTATTCGGGCACAATTCAGCTATTTTGTAAAAATAGAGAAATATTTTTCTAGGCTATTACAATTTGTTATTTAGGAGAAACCCAATTTCATTAAGACAATTTTATAACACAATGGTACTAACTATAACGCGATTGCGTTACTTTTCACCCTTCCAAAAGTATACTTATAGAATTTTCTACTTTTTAAAACGCAGTTTTTTTATCTATGACAATAATATACAGTGGAATGAATTTTTTGTTGATTAACCACATTACACCAAACGTCAGGTCTTATGGTATGGCCAAATCCTGTGAAATGGTGTTCTTTTAAAACTGAGCCTGATCAATTTAGATACCAAAAAATAAATACAAAAGCACGAGTACTGTGCAATATTGTAATAAGGCTGCTTCATGCTGATATTTAACTCAAAAAGTGGTGAGCCTGCAGACTTAAATTTTACTCTGTTGTGATATATTATAGTAAAAGAGGGAACTATAGAGTGAAGGATTACCAACCATAGCGAAAAATAAGTTTCTGAAGAGATTTTTTTTAAAAGCGAAAACATATTCCAACGTTAGAACAAATAATAATACGATAAGCTGGTTTCATTGGAATTTCATAGTGAAATTTTACCGCTTAATGTATCCATTTTATTAGGTGGCCAGGTTGTCTATATCACCACTGCATCTTCATCAGGTTGCCATAGCATGTGGACCATTTTGCAATTATTATTTACTTTATCATTGTTTCTACAGGGGTCTTCAATGAGCAAAATCAATTATATAGTCACCAGTTCTTACGTCACTAAAAGGGTAAGTACGCTAGATCATGCAGATTGGCTCGTAGCTAAAAAACACACAAGTAAATATTTAAAAATACAATATTATTAAAGTGATGTACATGTTTCAGAAGGTATGATTTTACAGTGTAAGAATCAGACTCAGATTATTTTTAAAATTCTATGGTATTTAAAGTGTAGGAGGCCAAATTGTTTAACTTGCTTCAATATTTTATGTGACTATTCGAGTAAGTCGGCACTAGTAACAGTGCTGTAACCCAGCTTCTTAGTGACAAAGTTCTGTGGTGATTGTAGGCGATATGTTCCAAGCTCGGTCATCTCTATAGAGACAGAACACCCACTCAACGATTACTATAGGCGTTGCCACTACTAACTAGATAAGCCAGCCATTTCCATTTTGGGAGGTAGTTAGTGTCGATATCTTGAGTAGGAGGGAGAATCGAGAACCAAGCTTGATCAGACCAATACTACGTACAACTGAACATTTTTAGAATAGTTAGTTTTTAGTTCATATAAATTTATAAAAGGTAGTTGTGAATGATACGTTCAAATAAATTTAGTTAAAAAAAAAATTTTTTCGTTTTTATTGACCCACACAAGTACACGTACAGTTGTCTTGACCCACCCGCCTACCCATACACGTACAGTGGTCTTGACCCACCCGCCAACCCATACACATACAATGGTATTGACCCACCCGCCCATCCATTCACGTACAGTGGTATTGACCCACCCGCCCACCCATACACGTACAATGGTCTTGACCCATTCGCCCACCCATACACGTACAGTTTCGTATATAGTGTATTTATTTATGATTTATTTACTAAAAATAGTTTAGCTTATGAATGATATTAAATAAATATAATATTAACTATATTAACGATTGTAAATAAAATAAAGATTACGTCGAACATTGAGATTTCAAACGATTTTCTCTTTAAAAGAAAAACAAAACGAAATCCCTTAAAAATTTACAAAATAATTTTTACGAACGTAATGACACATTTATTGTTCTCTAATCCCATAACAATAAAATCCAATTGTTTTTTAATTGCACTTTTAAATTTGTCTTGGACTACGTTTAACGGTATAGTTTGTTTTAAGTTATATTCTTAATAT
>JAQJVL010000883.1:212500-245000 GCA_035578905.1 Stictocephala bisonia
ACGTTATATTTTTATGAGAAAAAGTTTGATAAAAGAAGCCCTTATATGAAATGTCTGGTCTACTCCTTTATTTATATACACTTAAAGTGACCCACCCAAACGCTAACAGTTCAAGTTATATAATCTATTTATTCCACATAGGTAGATATATTTGGGATTGTAAGGTGTACCTTTTACCTCGTGAAAAAGTGACTGTGTTAGATAAAATAATCTCTATTGACAACCTGTATAGCTATATTCTGACTGTATGAGTTGACTTACAAAGTATTTTTTTAAATATATAACAATTTTAAAACTTTTATAAGCATATATTTTCAATGATTTTTTTACTCAATTATCATTTATTATTTTATTTGATTGGTACAGTTACATTTGTTTGTTTGTTGTTTATTTAAGTACAGGCTGATCCCCGTTGAAATTTAATTTAAACAGAGAACATAACGAAAGAATGTAAAGGGGAGACAATTTTAACTCCAAGATGAACATAAAAAAAAAACTGTTCCAATCCAGGCCTAATTAGAACCTGTGTTATTAGGAACTAGCTCAGGGAAAAGTTTCTGGCTTGATAAAATAATTGTAAGATTATTTTACAATCATATTTAACTCACGAAATTTTTAATATGATACTCTGTACTCTCCGAATATTAGTTATATTTATATAAAAAAAACATTTTTTAAAGATTTTACTTGATTTCCGTCAAACTATAGCATTGAAAATATATGCAGACAAATCAATTTCAGCACTTTAGTTAGTATTCTATTTTATTTTATTTTATTTGCATGCTTTAGAACAGTTTACAAAACCAGTTACACTAAAGCAGTTCAATTTATTCTTAAAGTTCATGCTGGGGTTTCTTGAGCTCACTTCATGCACATAATATAAACCATAATATTACTCTTATTAATAGATAAGTTAAATAAATAACTAAAAATATTATCAACAGTAACATGCTTTAAACTAAAAGTAATAATAAATACAATAAATATAATAAATAACAAATGAGAAATATAGCCTACTCTGAAGATTCATAACAGTAACTTAATATTGTATAAATTGGTGACTGATCATTTCTAATAACCAAATGCAAACAGTAATAAATACAATTTAACCTTAACAACATTTAGCGCGCATACAATTTTCCGGAACACATAAAAAAAATATATATATATAAAATAAAAACAAATAAATAAATAAATAATAATAATAATAAATAATAATACAGTAAAAATGGTGATCAACATACATCAGATAACAATATTATTTTACAACAAGCTATAAAAGTAAAAATAGTTATACATTTAATAAACTCAACGCTGTTAGGCATTTTGATTTAAAAATGTTTGGAGGGTCAAAAAATATATCAATTTCCTGCTCGCTAGAGATTAGTAAATTGTAAGCTCTCATGAACTGAAAAAGAGGGGAAAAGGCATGAGAGGCTGTGCGGCAGTATGGGAGAGTGAAAAGAAGTTTATTTCTACTTTGGAAGGTAGGCACACGGATAGACAGACCGGCCAAGCAATCCAACTAATCTAACAATAATCTAATCCAACTAAGTTATAACAAAGTCAAAAGTAAAGTAATGTTTTCAAGTTCTTTAAAATAATAATTTATTATATTAAAAGAGTGTAGTTTTAAAAATAATTTGTAAGATACAAGGGCAAATACTCCACAGTATTGTATTATCATTCTGTTCATAGGTTCATAAAATCTCTTTACAATTGACCGTAATGCAACGTGTAGGCCGCTTATTTATATGGATATTGAGACATGTTACAGAAACTATTTCAGTGACGCACTTCTCTGAATATAAGCCTTGCATTAAGAGACAACGCTGTTGGGTCATGCATATTACATTTCCCAGTAAATAAACGTGCAGTTACATTTCATTCTCTCAAACTAGACGATATTCCGCTGCACTACTTCACTATTATACAGATTCGTTTAATTTATTTTAAGACTACTTCTTTTATTATGTTAATGGCAACATTTCCGTTCATTGTTTACCACTATGTAACTCTAACATATCATAGTAAAACTAAGGACTGTCTCTCAATTATATTTACTTTGAAACGTACAAACTAAAAGTGTTATTTCCTAAGGAATCTGTATAATGGACTTTGACACTATCTTAGAGTTAGTTAAAACATGTATTTTTAGATATTTACAAATATTAACTGAATATTTATTTTTGAAATATTTGGGGTGTAAATAAAAGACTGGAATGATTGATATTGACATTCATATCTTTTTGAATTTAAAACGTTTTAAGCACCAACTAATTTATCAACAATTGAATGTCAGCATTTAAGTTAGTAATTTCCTGTTTATTATTTTAATTTCTGGAATCGGCAGAAATGTAAGATATATCAATCATCTAGTTATATCTACTGTTAATCAATATACTAAGCGACACATGCAGGATAACGACGATCCACACATCAATGTCAAGTACAAATTACATTGTCAGAATCAGGGTTGTCTGTTATCTTCGATTATTGCCCAATGACAATTACTTAATCCTGAGTTAAATCCACTATGCCAAATATTTGTTAGATGATTACCGTATTTACTTCAATGATTCGTATGACAAACATGTAGGAGAACTTATATGAAAACCTAACTTATAATGTTATTATTTTAAATTGCCATATTGCTTCTGACCGGTTTCCTACTATGAGCTGTTTAATCCATAAAACAACACCGTACGTGTATGGGTGGTTGAGTTAGTATCACCATGCAATTTGTTGTAACTAATTGATATAATACGAACTAATTAATGAAATGTAGGGTATCCTATTGTATCGTAATTAGACTTATATTTTCCTTTAAACCAATCATTGAACTGTACACCGAGATAGTTGGACTAAATAGGGTTATTTATTAAATTTAAAATATTAATTAACTCTTAACAGTAACATTTTCAACTCCTCGTTTATACATAAAATTCTTAAATTGCTCATCTAAGATCAATATTACTTCTTTCATATTATTGGTTTGTATGTTGTATTTAATTGTATATTTAGTAACAACATTTTACAAAAATGGTTCATACATGTTTAGCGTATGAAACTGAGTATTAGAAACGTTTTGTATAATATTCAGTTATTGTTTTAAAAGACCCTATTTGTATTGCTATAGCCACGTCAGTTTATTGGTGTATAATCAAGGATCTCCTTTACTGATTCCTCATATAACTAATCATTACAATAGACCCTCTTTCCAGTAATTATCGAACTAAGATACATTTACAGAGTTCATGTAGTTAGACGTACATGAACTGAGTTCAATACTACTGTACTCATTGGAGTGGGTCGACTACATTGCATGTGTAAAGGATGGTGGGTGGTTTGTACGTTTTTTGGTGGGTGGGTTGTTCATTATCACTTTATGGTTCTGGGTGGGTGGGTTGGTCATTCACTGCACGTGTATGGTTGGGTGGAAGAGTCAATATGATTCTGAGAGGATGGGAGATCCTTGACCACTACTGTACGTGTCTGGGTAGTAGGAGGTTTATCACCTCTGCGAGTGTCTGGGTGGGTGGGAGAGCCTATTCAATTGTACGTGTCTACGTGTGTGGGAGAGTCATGACCACTGCACGTATGCAGATGGGTAGGAGGTAATTTTAAATGTATTTAATTGTTTTAAGTTATTTGATAGTGATGTAGTTTCGTACACTTTTAATTGTATAATTTCATATTGTTTTATTTCATATTAATTATCTAGTATATAGTGCCAGGTGGTGGCTCAGTGGCTAAGGATTCTGACTATAATAACCAAGGTTCAGATTCCTGACCAAGCTACGGTTGGTATTCCACTCATAAATAAAATTTACGCACAGGCCTGAAGGCCCATGTTAAATGGTGAGTGAGGTTTCATTATGAGTATTAAAATAATGAAAGAAGTAGGAACGTTTCAAAATGTTTACAAGTATATCAATGTATCTTCATTACTTGGATTAAATCTAAGCTTAACTAATAGTTTCCTTTACAAAATTAAAACTTTAATTAATTATTACCAAGTTATTTAGTTCAAACAAATTGTTGAAAGTGCAATTAAACAGATTAAAAATATTAATAAAAATATACCGTAACAGTTTATTTGTATTTTTTTTAAACACTTATTAAACCTCCATTAATTATTAGTTTATAGATTAAAACAAGTTTATAGTTTTAAGTTCACTGAGAATTGTTTCAAATTTAACTTAAAAAAAGAGTAAGTAAACGTTTGAACAATTTATCTCCATGTCACAAACCTATTTGAAATATAAAATTAATGTATACATTTTTGGCATAATACACTACATCTAGAAATGTAACTTAAAAAAAAAAACATTACTATCCTGGAGTTTTTTTAAATCTAAATTACTGTCCAAAATATAATTAAAGTGTATTTTGTACAATTGATTGGTTTTGGTTGTTTTATAGAATGAAGTAATATCACCGTTGCTGTAGTGAGGCTTGCCGTGGTGTGGTGGTGACACCAGCACAGTACA
Source organism: Stictocephala bisonia (assembly GCA_035578905.1). Classification (NCBI taxonomy): domain Eukaryota; kingdom Metazoa; phylum Arthropoda; class Insecta; order Hemiptera; family Membracidae; genus Stictocephala; species Stictocephala bisonia. The sequence goes on from JAQJVL010000883.1 coordinate 216,994, forward strand.
ATGCCATTGACAGAGTAGGCCAATTGATACCACAAATGTTATGGTGGGGTGTCAAAGCTTGCCTGGGTGTAATGGTAACACCTCCAAAGTACACATGCCGTTGACAGCGTAGGCCAATTGATACCAAAAGTGTTGTGGTGAGGTATCAAGGCATACCGGAGGGTTGGTGGTGACACCTGCATAGTACACATGCTGTTGACAGAGTAGGCCAATTGAAACCACAAGTGTTGTGGGGGGGTGTCAAGGCATACCGGAGGGTTGGTGGTGACACATGTATAGTACATATGCTGTTGACAGAGTAGGCCAATTGAAACCACAAGTGTTGTGGTGGGGTGTCAAAGCATACCGGAGGGTTGGTGGTGACACCTGCATAGTACACATGCTGTTGACAGAGTAGGCCAATTGAAACCACAAGTGTTGTGGTGGGGTGTCAAAGCATACCGGAGGGTTGGTGGTGACACCTGTATAGTACACATGCTGTTGACAGAGTAGGCCAATTGATACCACAAGTGTTGTGGTGAGGTATCAAGGCATACCGGAGGGTTGGTGGTGACAGCTGTATAGTACACATGCTGTTGACAGAGTAGGCCAATTGAAACCACAAGTGTTGTGGTGAGGTATCAAGGCATACCGGAGGGTTGGTGGTGACACCTGTATAGTACACATGCTGTTAACAGAGTAGGCAAATTAAAACCACAAGTGTTGTGGTGAGGTATCAAGGCATACCGGAGGGTTGGTGGTGACACCTGTATAGTACACATGCTGTTGACAGAGTAGGCCAATTGAAACCACAAGTGTTGTGGTGAGGTATCAAAGCATACCGGAGGGTTGGTGGTGACACCTGCATATTACACATGCTGTTGACAGAGTAGGCCAATTGATACCACAAGTGTTGTGGTGGGGTGTCAAAGCATACCAGAGGGTTGGTGGTGACACCTGCATAGTACACATGCTGTTGACAGAGTAGGCCAATTGATACCACAAATGTTATGGTGGGTGTCAAAGTTTGCCTGGGTGTGATGGTAACACCTCCAAAGTACACATGCCGTAGACAGCGTAGGCCAATTGATTCTGATAGTGTTGTTCGGTGGGATGTCAAAGCATACCAGAGGGTTGGTGGTGACACCTGCATAGTACACATGCTGTTGACAGCGTAGGCCAATTGATACCACAAGTGTTGTGGTCGAGGTATCAAGGCGGGCCGGAGGTGGTGTGGTGACACCTGAATAGCTACACATGCTGTTGACAGCGTAGACCAATTGATACCACAAGTGTTTGTGGTGAGGTATCAAGGCGGGCCGGAGGGTGGTGGTGACACCTGGATTGTACAGATTCATTTGACGGCGTGGACCAGTTGATACCACAAGAGTGTCGGTGTGGAGGTGTCAAGGCTTGCCGAGGTTGTGGGTGGCAACACTTGCATACTACACATGCCGTTGATCAGCGTGTGGCGAATTGAAAACACAAGAGCTGTAGTGAGTGTCAAGAGCCTTGCCCCTGGGGGGTGGTGGTGGTTGATACCTGCATAGCACCAATGCCATTGAAACGGGGAAGGCCCAATTGACAACACAACGTGTTGTAGTGAGGTTTCACGGCTCTTACTGGGGTTTGGTGGTGATACCTGACATAAAAACACATTCCGTGACAACGTAGGCCAATGACAACACAAGTGTTGTGGTAGGTACCTCGGATTACTGGAGGGTTGGTGGTTGGGGAAACACCTGGATTGTACAGATGCCAGTTGACAGCGATATGACAATTGCACCAATAAATGTGTTGTGGTGAGGTATAATGGGATTACTGGAGAGGTTGGTAAGTAACACCTGGATTGTTCAAGATGATGTATACATGCGTAGGCCAATTGACCAATACATGTGTTGTGGTGAGGTATATGGGATTGCTGTAGGGTTGGGTGGTGACAGCTGGATCGTACAGATGACGTTGACAGCGCAGGCCAATAATTGACAATACATGTGTTGTGGTGAGGTATATGGGATTGCTGGAGGGTTGGTGGTGACACATGGATCGTACAGATGACGTTGACAGCGCAGGCCAATTGACAATATAAGTGTTGTGGTGAGGTATATGGGATTGCTGCAGGGTTGGTGGTGACAGCTGGATCGTACAGATGACGTTGACAGCGTAGGCCAATTGACAATACATGTGTTGTGGTGAGGTATATGGGATTGCTGGAGGGTTGGTGGTGACACCTGGATCGTACAGATGACGTTGACAGCGTAGGCCAGTTGAATAACTATTTATCTAATATGGTCTGCAATAGTAACAATAGCAAGGGATATCTTATTCATACAATAATAGTGTTATGCTTAAAAAATAATAAACAATGTACATATGCATACAAATTTGAATTAACTAACCTAGAATTGTGCACCAACTATTTTTAAGATCATGATTAATTTATTAGATTTCAAACTAAATTATCATTTTGTTTTTGTGTATTTTATACTATTACAAATTACTTAATATGATAAATGTGAAATAAATTTCAATAATGTGACAATTTTGTAAAATTTACAATGTGAAAAATACTATAAAGAATATACTGTACTAGGAATTTTAACGATCCTACACGTAAAAACAAGTAACAAATACTGAGTTTGTTTTAACTTTCAGCTCAGTAGAGACAGTTCATAATTTATAAATTTGCTATTTAAATATTGGATACATGGTAATCATTCAATAAAATGATCTTCTTTTGATATACGACCTTATTAATTATTCTCTAAAGATATATCCTATATTCTAATGTCGGATGGTCAACCATAATAACAGTATTTTGTTCAGTCTACCTTTAGTCATAGTTTTTAAGCCTAAATAATACGGAATTTTGTATTTGTTTTTTTTTCTTTTATTATTCTCGTTACATGGACGAAATTGTTGGGGTCCTTACAAATCATTGAACCATATATTTAGTGTTAAAAACGCTCTGTTCTTAAAAAACTTGAGGATTTCGAACAAATTTCCTTGTAATTTTCCGAGCCTTATTATTAATAATATCATTATTAATAGGTTTAAGATGTATTATTCTGTTAGTTAGAGGTTATCTTTTTAATAATTTGAATTAAGAGTTTATATTACAAACACGGTAAAGGTATTTTTTTTTTTACCACCAACCCAAATATTAAAGATATTTAATATTAACACAAAAGTGTTCCCAACCATGTAATGTATATCATTTACTTACTAAAATATAAAATTATAAAGTAGACAATAGTTATAAAAAAATACAACACTTCAAACCTGACTGTTTTAATATTATAAACATGCTTTATACAGTTCATTACTTAACAAAGAATAATGGACATTATAGATGGCCTTTAATGAGAAGAAATATTAAAAAAAACATTGTAAAAACTGCTTATGTTATTTAACGAAAGCATGAAATAATAGAATATACGAGTATATTAACGAGCAGTTAACGTTTTCTTTCTCAACAATGATATTATACTTCTTATAATGGATATAGCATTCTTGAACAATATATCAGGAAAAATGTTCATAAAATGAGTAAGTGGCAAATTTTGTAATTTTTGTGTTTGTTAAAGAGATTTTTGTACTATAGTTTATAAAAAATTAAAAATGTTATTTAATAAATGTATTTAATATATTATTGTATTCATATCTGAAGTATGACCACTATTATGAAATATGTAGCCTAAGTTTTATTTATACTTTTTGAAATCAATAGTTAGTATATTAGTTATGTCAATTGAGTGTATCACACTATTTTTTTATATGTAATAGACGCACTAGGGAAATAAATTAAATAAATTCTCTCAATTATGACAGTTTATAGTTAATTATCTTTACTTCTAAACCCCAGAGACTATATTAAATTTCCTTTCATCTAAGAAGTGTATTTATAAATAGTTTATCACGTCAACAACTTAAAAAATATGATTAACTTAACTTTCAAAATGGTAACAGACTTTCTCTGCTATAGGTAACTTTAAAACTAACTTAATAAGAGAAACTTTTACAAACTCCAGCAATTTTGGTGGAGGTGTGATATTACAGTTGGCTTTAGACGCCCTTCTTATGCAGGATTTAAATGTATATTTTTTTAGATATTTTCTATTCCCTATTTTAATATTTTAATATTTATATATTTACGTTATTGTATTTTGTTTTAAATACGGTAATCATGATCATACTATATTCATCTAAACTTCAGCTGGACAAACTTACTTCTGAGATCGATTAATACGTTCGAGAATACGTTTGAGGCGTACTAATGTAAAATTTCCGTTTATTAATTATTGGAATACCTTATGTATAATTACGTTACTTTATTTATTCAGAAATAAAGTTAAGTTGAAACCTTTATAGCAAATATAAGCTTAGGCTTCTTCTTCTTAAGCTTAGGCTTCTTTAACCTGAAAATAGAGAACTATTGTTTATTTCCTTATAGCTACTGTACCAGTTAAAATTAATCTCAATACATTTATGCTGTTATTAAATAAGAAAAATAAATTATAACGCTGTCATATCCATGAATCATATTACTGTTAATATTGTAACTGAAATTCGATAACTGGGAAATAATAGTGTAAAGTGAATATAATATTCCCACCGTATTAAGAAGAATCTTACATTTGATTTATGATACGGTATTTTGCTGCATTCCAACCATAAAACCATGAACAATTGATTATCATATCAAATTGATTAACAGTCATCCTGTTATTTGCAAATCAGTCTGTAAACTAGCTATTGTCCTTTAGGCCAATTTGCGTGTAGGGATGGATGGGTCACCATCACTGTACGTCAATGGGTTGGTGGGTAGTTCATCCGTAACTTAATAACACCATATATGAATGGGGGGGGGCGGATGGTTGAAATCGTATTTATTGTAAAATAAAGAAAAATTTATGAGTATGCAAATCTATGGATGATGCTGTGCATACTAAATGTATATGAACAATTATTACTGCATAGTACGTTGTATAAGACTGCCTTTTGAACATGAAGACAAATTTGATGAATTTAAAGTGATAATTAAAAATATAGTTTTCATATTCCTACCAAGACATTAAATCAAAGCCAAGTGCTTATTAACAGCTTGGAACTGTAACTGAAGATTACTCTGATGCTACTAATGAAAACCTACTTCTCATTGCAAGTTGATCCGACTTAAACACAAGGAATAGATTTAGACGTAGCTTCTACTGTATGTCAAGACTAACAAAATTACAAACCATGTTAGCTTTAGTTAACTCACTTTTATTATTAGTCCATGATTACTAATAGAAACTAATTATATCATAATATTTTCTTTCTTATAAAAAGGGATGTTGTTAAACTGATAAAAAAAAATAAAAAAAAAATAAACAATTTAGTAAAATTTTTCTTTAGTGTAGTTCTGTATTCCATATTTTAGGCTTTGTTATATTTACTACTTTAACATAAAAGGGTTAACTGTAAGAGAGGACTTATTAGTCCTAAGTTTGCCAATTGTATAAAACACTTTTGTACAATAAAGCCATTATTATTATTATTATTAAATTAAGTTCAAGTACCCTACAGAATAATAACTCGGTCTCACACCGATTGTCACATTAAGCATAGATTTTCATATTACGCTAAATTAAAATATTATGCACTTGTGAAATATTAAGTTAGTGTCAAAGTTTCTGGTAACCCAAGTAACTGGTTTTTTTCTGGTTGGGCATTGTTATTCAATTATAGAGTAGTTATTTGTTGCTTCTAATATTCTTTTACACTCAGATTATTTATAATATATGTCGTATAAACAGGCTATTTCATACTAATGATAATATCATCGATAAAAGTGTATTATATTTCCATAATAATACATTACTAACTTAATGAAAAGTGTTATATTAAGCTAACTTACAAATCATTCCTTTTATTTTTATTTGTAATCAGAAAATGTTGGCATCAGATATGTGAGTAGTAAATATGTTAAACCTAATTAAGAACGTTCATATTGTCAGTTTGTCTATGAGTTAATATGACATAAATATAAACACAATAGTTGTTATTAGCTGTTGTTCAATAGACATATCTATACATAGAACACTAATTTTAAATAAACTATTTCATCTATATTTTGATTTCTATCTATTCAAACCGGTTACAAATTTTGTAAAATTTTTAGATGACAACATTTACAACTTATACATTTTGGGATTATTATGAATGTGCTAATCGTCATTCATTTATTTGCTATACAATAATTTAAACATTTGAACTATGGTAGAAAAAGAAAAACGATGTTGTTATTTTTACCATTCATTTAAACGTGATTGTTATTTACATATAACTGTGGAATTTATTTATGTACTAGATATACTACTAAAGTAAATATGAGAGTAAAATTAAATTCAAATGGTTAGTTTAGTTACTCAATAATACAATATTCAGAAGGATACTGGGCAGTAAAATGAGTAATGTGTAAATCTTAGCCTCTAGAGAACTTGTGTGGCTATGCAACACTCTGTAAGACAAAACTAGCCAATCACAGAACACTGAGCAGGCAAAGTTGATAAATTAGATTCTACACACATTTCCTTCTCACCTAGCTCAACTAACTTCTCCACCATACTGATAGTAACTTCTTCAGAATTAGATTACCTACTAAAATAGTGCAAACTTCCTTGCATACCTAAGTTTAAGCTCCAAATCATGACCTAAACTATACGACAATTTACAAATGAAGACCAGTTTCCTCCTGGCTTTGTTTGTACTACAGTTTTTGTGATCAGAAAACACAAACTTGGAGTCAAAGACAATGCGATGACTTTGAAATGCATGCTCTAATTTTATTCTACAATAACTCATAACGTACAAGAAATGTAGTGTTTTTTTGCGTAGATTTGCAACATATCTGACTAGGGAAAACGTTTATATGTACAAGATGTTTAGAAAAAGTCACAATATTTTAGGATTTTTATTTTTTTGGTGGGGTAATACATATATTACCTTTGTATGAACGTATGAACGTATAGGGGCCATAGCAACGTTTTCCTATCCCGAAATTCCACTAAAAACAAGATACTCCCAACTTTGTATTTTGAATAAAAACAATTTTACCAAAAAAATTTAAATTTTTATAATACATGTTATTTAATATATAAACATTGATTTGACGCAGATAACATTTTTATGTAAAATTATCGATCATTGCAGATATCCCAAATCAGTAATTTTAATAAGGTTTAACTTTTGAAACATTTATTTTGAAATACTAAAAATAGCCAAATGACATCTCGTTTCTGAAAATTAGATGTAAAGTAGTGAGATAAAATGTGTGGACTTGATGGGCCCGCCCAACCATTCTAGTACACACGGCTTGATTATAACAGCCATCCACCTTAGTACACAAGGCTTAATGGACCCACACAACCACTAGTACACAAGGCTTGATGGAACCACCCACCTGATATTACAGAAGGCTTGTTGAACACACCCACTCACTCTAGTATACAAAACTTGATGTTAACCCACCCGTGTACACAAGACTTTCTGGACCCAGCCAACCACCCTAGTACACTAGACTTAATGGACCCACCCACCCAAGGTTTGATGACACACACCCACCTACCCTAGTATATAAAACTTGATAGAACCACTCACTTAACCTACTACACAAAACTTGATGGACCCACCCACCCTTGTACACAAGACTTGATAAACACACCTACACAACCTAGTACACAATAAATTATGGACACCCCCACCCGCCCAAATACAAGACTTGATGGACTTACTTCCAATAAATCTAGTTTGTGAGATGTTAAGGGTGTATTTAGACGTTACACTATTTACAGTGAAGGCACGTACCTGTATCTATCTTGCGAATACACAATCTACATAATGTACGGAAGGTGTTTTACACTCAAGAAGCACGTCTCGTTACACCCCTATAACTTATAAGTGGAAAGAGAGTTATAGAGTTCACAAGTTTTAAGGGCTCTTGTGGGGTGTTGAATCTCTTAGGTAACACTCTTTTATTGGAAACGTCATAAAACGTCCACTCACGATATTTGAGTTTATTGGGTTTAAGTATAAACATAATTCAAAATGTTCACAATAAAACTAATAATAGTGACATTTACTAGGAATGATAATCAGGTGTAATAATATTTTAATTTATCCTTAAAACAAATGCTAAACTTTTAATACAATTATAATACAAATTATAATACAATTACAAAAACTAAATACAAAAAATAACTCTTACAAAAGTATAATGTTTTAATAATATACAAAATATTTAAAACAAGAAAAAGCTGATATCCTTAACACATTAGCAACTTCATATATTTATAATATTTACTGACCAGTATGCAAATAATTTATACATTTATTTAAAAATTTCTCAAAATTATAGTTTTCGCCCACAAAATCATCTTAAAGCACCATCTCATAAAACTACACTTGTAAATACCACCATTGTTGTAATGATGCTAGACCCTTTAACACGTTACCGCACCAAACGAGGAGAGGGACCGAATCCAGACCTTTTTTCCAGGAAGTTAAATTTCGAATACCGAAACGGCGTCAACTCAATAGTCGCCATCTTCGTGACACTACTAAGGAAGTCTGGGGTGTCCATGTTGGAAGGAAGTGAAGGTTCAAGTGTTGTGTATCGTGCTTATCAGTTAGCTGAAAATCACACCAACAGTGCGTGGTTCGGATTCCACGTAAGAGCTGTAGACCTTTTAGTTGCCCTGACTATTGGGCTAATAATAAATAGCTCATTCTAGAAATAGTTGACCTTAGTTAGTAGCAATGACTATACGTTCATCTATACTAATCACAATCACTCTCCCCTCATATTCGCCTAATATTCGTCTTATATACTAATGAATAGTAATAATTGCTTTTACGTGATAGTTGCCTATAAAATGACGTGCAGCTTATTTCCGGAAATATTTAAGTACAGTTTGAAAAACAACTAGGGCAATATTGTTTGTATTTTGTTTTCCAGTTTCGTTTGTATTGTTTTTGTAAATAGTAAATCTTTTATTGTTCATTGACGAATGCACATGTCTTAAGTTGATTTTTTGTAAGTTTTATGTGTATAAACTGTAATAAAACTCATATCATCCTGAACTGTTTAAATAAAGAATAGTTTATACAATCGTATTAAAAAATTCCAACCACAGACGAATATTTTATAGCAATATTCAAGATAAAGCAATGATCTTAAGCATATTGGTGGATATTCATTTCCAATATATGCGATTCGTTGGAATTATAACTTTCATTCTAACTTGTATTAACTTATGAAGTAAATTGAACATAAACCACAAATAAATGGGCAAATAAAAATGTAGTACTCTGAAAATAGTTCTATCAAAACTATTTTAAACTGTGGATAGATCCCCAAGACACCACAATCAATGACTCCTAACAGCCAACTCCACTAAAACTGGATATCAACCTGTGATAGCAACACATTATGTCTTTTAGAATATGTCAATTTAAACCGATCAGAGATATATGGGTGAATATGAGTGGCAGTTGAGATGAATGAGTGTCGTATTGTTACTATCTGAGTTCACCTTAGCTCAATGAGGGCCATACATTTCCAATAGCCAGTTCAACTAAAGGACTTACAGCTTTACGTGGAATCCAAACCACACATTTTTGGTCACACACATAGTGATGGACTATGACTGTTACACTACATGGACAAAGTTAAATGTTAAAGATCGTCTTTTTTACCAGGTGAAGTTAGATCTAAGAAACCTACTCTAACACTTAACCTGGGATCAGCTTAACGTGACCTCCGAACCAAAAAATAAAATAAATACATAAATATCTTTATTCACCATTGACAAATACATAGAAAGCAAATATAATGAGATAAATCCATTATATCTCATAGAACGAAAAGAAATCCTCAAATGAGGTATAATTAAATTACATAAATATACTTTACATACAATTAAATTACTTAATATTACAAGTCATCTAAACTCTAAAACTAAGAATAAATTTAGCTTTTTCTATATTAACATGAGAAAAATTACAAAGGGAAAAGACAATACTAGCATAGTATTTAGTAATGGCGAACCTCGGCAGAGATTCATAAAGTCAGAGTAATTATAAATTACTCTAGATAAAAGAAAATATTTTAACTTATTGCTAAACCTTAAGTACGAACATTCCTCTCTCAGCTCGGCTGGTAGCATATTGAAATACTTTATTGCAGAATAGGATACTCCTCTTTCAGTGAGTGTGATATAAATCACCATGCCTTGTACTGTAATTATGTATTTTATTGTTTTTGGGATAATTATTTTGGTTTTTTAACGAATTAACTCATACAAATATAGTGAAAACAGGGGAAAACTTTATATTTTAAAAATAGAGGTCTGCAAGATGTTTTCTCAGTACAATGACTCATAATCCTCAGTGCCCTTTTTCAATTTAAATATCTTATGGCTTTCAACTGAGTTGCTCCAACGGCATGGTAAAAACTGTTAATGGTCATATCAGGAATCGAACCCGGACCTACTTCGTGGCCGCTCCAATGGATACACAAGACTTTTATTGTAGTGTCTACACTGATGTTCGTATATACTTATTTATGCTTTAATAACATTTACAAAATGTTATTCTCAATCACTGAATATTGTAATCTTGTAAATCCTATTTGAAAAGTTTAATTTTAACTCAAAACTCTTTATAACATTCCTATTAAAAGGCTCCAATTATATGTTGCTACACAACTTTTAACTAAATATCATTAATTGTTTATCTTATAAAGTTCTTACTTTTGTAGTAATCATAGTATTGTTATACTAATAATAATGTCATGTTAGTCGTAATATGTAATATGACAAATCTACAAACCTCCATGTTATCGTTAGTGATAACTCTAAATACTTGACGGTGGATGAACTCCACTTATATTATTTAAAACTGAACAAAATAAAAAATAATACATTAAATAATGAGAGGGTTATAATTGTAACTATACCAAAACGAAATGTACGATAATGCGATGTGGACATCATATGCGGTTAGTCGAGGTCCGGTTGTTACCCTAATGTAGTGTTTCCACGACTGTGGTGCTCATTTTGGGGGCCCCAACTGTCATTTATACCACTTAAACTGCTACTCTATGGATACAAGTATATTTAGGGTTGATTAATACACATCGTAACATAGATGTACGTTTTTAGAACTCTGTTTATCTATTTATAAAAACCTATAAGATATACAACGTTTTGAAAAAGTTGTTATTGTTTCTTATTAATTGAGACAGGAAACACGCCTAATAATATAATTAAAAAAGTAAAGACATATTTAAATAAAAGAAGGATGGAAAAATAAATTATGTGGCGTTGATAATTAGTTACTAAAATTTGAAGAAAATAAAAAAAGAGAGCTGTAAAAACTGTTCATGAATTAAAGAATATCATTAAAATTAAATAATTCTATATTGAACAGTAGCAAATAAGGTTGTCAACATGACAAATTCATTAAACTAAAAAAAAAAAAAAAAAAATGAAATAAAATAAAATCACTAGTAAGGTACGTACAAATCATAAACTCTAACTCAATACCTAAGCCGGAATACCTGTGCGAAGGTTTTGCGTTCTTGAACAAATGGGTTTACATTATGAAATTAAAAAAAGAAACAAATATGATCAAATAATATTGTTCCCTGTCAAGAACTGTATCTATTATACAATCAATATACTGGATGCAGCTCTCATTCCAGGACCTTGTTTGAATGTTATGTCTAAAATTATGGACTATCTTAATCATTCACAAATATATATATGTAAGGTTTGGATCTCATTTACAACAAATTAAAAAAAATTATTTATAGCTTATTGGGTATTTCCTAATTAGAGAAGGCAGGAACCACCCGTCCCCTCCATTCATAGGGTTAGTTTGGTGAAATACTGTGCCAGTAAGATTTTCTTTCCTGTTTCCTGTTTGGAATAACTTATCACTTATTATACAGAAGTGTCCATGTATCCTCAGTAGTTCTCATTATTGGTTTATGGAATTAATTTTTTTCTATTTTTATTTCTTTTAGCCTGTTAACTTATATTTTATAATCAATAAGATTTTTCGAAAAAAATCGTTGATGAATTTTTAGTCAATTTTCCACATTACTTGCATATACTGATACTGCTATTGATCGACAAGCACAGGTTGAAACCATCTATCTCGATTTTAAAAAGGCATTCAGTATTCAAATATGAGACAACGTAGTAAACATCGGTTATTTGTACAATAACAAAAATGTACTAAAAGGTAAGAGATAAAGAGGAACACTGGGTCATCCTTTAAGTGATAAGAACATCTGACAGACCTCCCAACTATTTTTAAAACAAATAGAACTACTAATTTCCCTCCGAAATATTACTACTGACTTCCTTCCTATCAACACCTACACATACTGCTCTTTAAATTATCCTTTGCAGGTATAACTACTAACCCAGAGGATAAAGGATAAGACCAATTACAGCCTTCTTGCCCAAATCCCAAAAAGAGTAGCTTTGCTACTGAACTTTCCATCCATACTTCAACAGATAAGACCAGTAATAACCTTCTTGCCCATCCTTCAACGTAGAGGGCTCTTGACGGACCTAACATTTACGGTTCAACATATAGGACTACTTACAGACCTCTCACTACTCCTATACAACTAGGACTACGCATGGTCCTCCCCCACCCATATCCAGGAATACTACCTGGTGTGGTAACTATCATTACAACCCACCCGATCAATTGTATGTTTAATATAAATGAAATAGTAAATACTTACTAATATTTGTATTTTACTTTAAAGTAATACTTGTAAATATGTCAAATTTATTCAGGAGTGATACAAATGAAGTAATATTTGCTAAACGAAACGTTGTTATTATGTGAAACAATATTCGTATATTCGTTTGTGTAACAACAATATTTAACCTTTGTTGAAAAGGCAATATCTGCACAGTTTGAGGACAGAGCAACTTGCCTAAACATATTTGTACAACTCTGTGTAGTGGGGTTTGTTTAGGCCAATCTCGGGGTTGACTGTTTTATGATGGAAATATAATGTTACGGTTAAAGCAGCAGCTATTGTTGAATAACAAAGTAATTTACAAACAATATTAAACCTCTCAAGGTGTAAAAAAAGTTATTTGTATGACATAGTAAAATGTTTAAAAAATACTAATATGCCCAAATAGCTTATCAATATGTATACTCAGAAAAAAATGTGTCCTAGCTAATAGTTGTCATATTATAAACCTAATTTAGAGCTTGGTAATACAGAACACAACTTTTTTTAAATCTGTTTCCTTTAGTATCTGTATGCCTTATGAAAAGTAATTTATAACACTTTTGACTAACTTACTCGATATCTGTCAAACTTCTTTTATTTAAGATAATCGAACAGGAAAAGTATATCCAATGATAATCTTAAGCCAAATTGGTGGCCAGTTAAAATTTTTAACTTAAAATATCTTGTAAGCCAATAATAATGTCCATAATTTTGTAAGAAGTCGAGATAAATCAATGGCTATTTTTTGTACTTTAATAATTTTTATGTAAAGATATGTGCAATACTTCACCTATTGAAACCATTCTTTAGTTATTATTTTTGTATGTGTAAAAAACTTAAAAAACAGATAGACGCTAACTGAATGAAATTTGAAAAATGATTTCTCCATACATTCTGCCATAAATGAGGTGTCATAAAAAATTAATGTCTAGGATACCTTTTTGGATAGCCGAATGTAATGAAATTGTGGTTTCCATACCTCTCTAGATGCTTTGTCTACCATGTAAAAATCATATACTTCTGACGATATAGTGAATACCTTTGATATATCACGGTGAATGTTTTCTGATTGAGCAAAGCTGACTCCTAAACCCCCTGGAGAGACAGTCTGCTTTCAGAGAGCACCATATCGATATTCCATCGGTCAGCTTTACAAGTATTTCACTTGTGTGTTTCTTTAGTATACGTTTATCTCATAGACAGTAATTTTACATTACCATTCGCATTGGTAGTCGACATTCATTTTAAAATATATGAATTTTGCTGTAAAAAATAACAAGGACATTTAGAAATTTGTATTGAATGTAACATCAAATTGTAGTACGATTAAAATATTAGGAAGCCCATCAAATAGTATGGACAAACTATGACGTTATGAACTAAAATTATCTAATGTAAAAAAGAGGTCGCAACAATTAGCAATTAGTTATAGAGTGTAGAAATGTACTAATTATCATTGAATATATTCATTATTATGAAAAGGTTATTATGAAAATTATTCTTCATAAACTACAATATAACTACTAAAAATTAGAGCCTTGGAACAATAATGTATATACACAAATAAAAAAAAACTCTACTTTTAATTCAATCGAATGTTTGTTATTATTGATTGCAGTTACAACGTATTGTAGGCTCATAAAAATTATCTAGATATTTTTTGTTTTCAAACATTAATAGTTTTACAGATTTCGTTATTTCCTCTTCTGCTATAAAAATTACTTACAAAATATCTATTTATTTTAATGTAGTATTTAAGGGACAAAACCTGTTTTTCTTACAAAAAACACTACTGTTTGTTTTTTGTTATCCTGTACCTTATTTTCACAGGTTTATTTATTAAAATATTTAATCATTTTATTAAGTGTTTATGATACAACCGTATGATTGTTACAAAATTATAACTTTGTTATAGCTTGTGTTATAACTTTATACATATATAGGTGGGATTAGATTATCTATCAAAGGTATCTGAATTCATGGAAGAAGCTCACTGAGTTGAAACAGTCTTTAGTCCTAGACCGGAATTTCCTCTTCGAAAGATAATTCCTCCTCTGTCACAGTATATCGTTCCACTTCTGCTGTTTCAAGGAGCAGCCAACTCTATCCACTTTTATTTCATCCAAGAATGTATCTGTACAGTATAATATTCTGTCATAACAGTTTGTACACAGTAAAACATGCTATTAATACACTTGCATTGCGTATTATTATTAGAAATTTATAGCTACCATTGGTTTAGAATTTGTGCAACTTCATAACAATAAATAAAATATGAAAATTTTTGTTTTTAAAGGCTCATAAATATCCTATATGTACCACTAGGTTACATATTTTTAGTTTTAAATGTTATTATTCACACTATAAACTAAACTGAAAACTCGCAAGCCGACGACTATTATCTATATAGATAATCAGGAAAACTACTTCCATTTCAAATAATATTTAGCAGGTAATGAACAACGAAATATGCTTTTATTAATATTTTTGCCTTAAGTATGACCGGACAGCCTTAAGGATAACTAGCCACTTGATGACAAGTGGCTAGTTATCAAAATAAAAGGCAAATCTAGAGTTCTTGTGAAGTTGTTAGGCCTTAATGGCTTAGGTTCATAGATAGCAGTTTTCGAGTAAACTTAATTATATAACACAATAACGATATTATAATTGTTTAAGAAATCAAATAACGTGAGACAACTATTTATAAAACTATTTGTTGCTAACATTATTTTTTTATAGATAGTATATTTTGAAAGATTGTTGTTTATATAGTAAAAAATTGATGTACCTTAAAAACGAAATAACAAGTGGTTGCTTTCCAAAAAAAATTGTTCTTATATTATTTTTAAAATAAATTTAAATTACTTATTTATACTCTATTGTTGTTATTTTTAGGACGGTAATATATGATTAGTAAATATGACAATTAAAAACAATAGGATATTTATTCTAAAAATTAGATAGAAACATCAATTACTTGTTTTTATATTACAGTGACGGTTTTAAATGTTTAAAATCTGTTATATAGATTGCAGAACTAAAATCACTATCCATAGCAAATTAGTTACGTTACTTTGTAATTACTCGATTTTATAAAGAAGTGGAACTAAATCGTTACAGTGGACAATTAAAAGAATTGTAGTCGACAGAATCAGTAAACTAGATGTCAAAATAAACTTGTCTCGCAAATTTATTGTACAATGTATTACAAAACTGGTTTATTTAACTAGCTGTAGGACCTATTACTAGATGGTTATAGATGTAGATCTAACTGTATTATTAGGTAAACTAGTTTTTTATTGTTGTTTATTAATTATAAATTGTTTTAATAGTTACTTATTATTTATAACTATAAACCCACCCATACACGTACAGACGTGATGGTCAACCAGCCCACCCATATATTAGACATTAGACATTATTTATTCTGAATAAAATACAAAAAGATGTACATCTCATTCGTCATTACAAATAAACTTAAAATAAATAAACAACTAGTGTTAAAATAATATATACACATGTCAAAGTAACAAAGACTATGTAAATCTGTTGTTTTCGGGTCAAGTAGACAGGAATTCCTGTAAACTATAAAATTCCTTGCTGATCAAATAATTCCTGACAGATTTCTTGAATCCAGCCCCTTTTAAACTTTTAATTTCAGCAGGGAGTTTGTTATAAAAAACAGGTCCAGTAAAAGATACTCCCCTTTCAGAGAGTGTCAGGCGATGTTGGGGAGTGCGGATATCGTCACCATGCCTGGTCGGATACCTGTGGTTTGCGCCGACAACTGGGAGATCATCAGCATTATATATCGTGGTCATGATTACCCTGAATATGAAAATGGAGGGAAGGGTAAGCAGATTAAGGAGTCGGAAAATTCCTCTACACGAATGCAGTGGAGGTAGTCCTTTCAAGATTCGGACAGCACGTTTTTGCGCCAAGAAAACCTTCAAAGCATGTGGAGACCCACCCCACACTTCAATTCCGTACGTCATGACAGAGGAGAAACATCCATAATAAACCATAATCAAGGAATTTAAATCTATGAGAGGATATAAGGTTCTGAGTGCATAACTGACTCGACTCAGCTTACTGCACAGCTGAGATATGTAAGAAGACCATGATAAACCACTGTCCACGGTCAGATCTAGAATCTTGACCGAAGAAAATTCTTTTATTTCAAACTGTTCCAAAAATATATGCTGAGGATTTTTATTTTTGGTCAGAAACTGAATAAAAACTGTTTTCTCTGAGTTCAATAAAAGATTGTTAACTGATAACCAATGTTGAAGAATTTCCATAGATTCTGTGACTCTATATTGCAGATCAGTTTGAGGACCCCCAAACAGCAGCGTTGTGTCATCCGCATAAAGTATAGATTTGGCCAAAGGAATATGTGAATATGCAAAATACTCCCAAGGCTGGATCACGCTGTTTCAGCTGTGATACTACATCATTTATAAAATCAACAGCTGCTTGAGTGGTTGAACAATTTGGCCTAAAACCATACTGGTTATCTATAAGGATGTTATTTTTCTCCAGATGATCCAACAACCTTTTATAGGCAACCTTTTCTAATACCTTTGAAAGCATGCACAAAATAGAAATAGGTCGATAATTATTAACATCATCTTTGTCCCCCTTCTTAAAAATAGGGACAACCTTAGAAGTCTTATAGATGTTGGGAAAAATGCCTGAGGAAAGTGAAACGTTAAAGAGGTGTATTAGGGGTTCAAAAAGGCCCTGGTAAATTTGTTTGGTGAGAAAACTGGATATTTCATCTGTTCCTGAAGACTTCTTAGATTTTAGGGACATGATAGCTTGTTCGACTTCAACTTTATTGACAGGAGCAAAAAATAAAGAACCGCTTGGTGGAAGTTTTTGAGCCAGATTACATGGAACATTAGATTGAAAATTTGAATGAGATGAAATATTTGTGCATGAAATATTTGAGAAATGACCATTAAAAAGATTAACCACTTTAGATAACGACTGAACAGAGTCTCCCTGGTGTTTTAAGGCTGGAAAAGAAGCATTAAGATCGGTCTCACGTGTCTCTCTACGCACAACACTCCAGATTGCCCACTGCAAGCAATCGGAGCTCTGCATTTCACGAGAAATTGTTGCACGCTTCTCCTCGAGTAAACGCTTACGAAAGAGTTTTTCCCTTTCCTTCAACAATTCTTTTAGCGCTGGATCATTGGAATCGCGGGCCATAATCCCCAAATCAACATTCCGATTGGCAAAATCCTTTAAACTAGTGCTTAATTTGTGTTTCTTTTTGCCACCAGGTTTTTTCTGGACTGTTTTGAGAGGAAATGCATTTTCAAAATGTGATTGAACAATTCCAGAAAAAGATTCAAATTTGTTGTCGACACCTTCAATTTTGTTTAAGAAACTCCAGTCTACCTTAGACAAAAAATTGTTAAAATTAATAATATTTTGTTTTGAGAACACTCTTTTTGTTACTGTACAGGAAGTTTCTTTACATTGGTAGTTTATTCTTATCAGTTGTGAATCATGATCAGACATTGTATTGAAGAAGGAATTACAGGAAACTGTACAGTAGTATCAACTCACCTATTCACACATACACGTATTGACCCATCCACCCACCCATAAATGTACAACAGTATTATTGACCCACCTACTCACACAAACTCGTACATTAGTAATGACCCCCCCGCCAACCATACATGTACAGTGTTATTGACCCACCCATCTTTCCACTCAAGCAACGTGGTATTGAAATGCATATCTTATAATCTACAATGTTATTAAATGAAAGAGGAAGTTACATATACCTTAAAGTAACGCCTGGGTACTTTTGTAATTTTATAAATTTAAAATCTCTGCCTAGAAGTAGCGTACTTGTGCTGTAAAATATAGCACAATAACTAGTTTTTTATTATTGAAACAATTTCTTGAATTAATAAATGTATATTTATATAATATTTTTCTTCCAAATACACACAAGCATTTCCTTAATATACATTTATGTATATTTCGTGTAAATTATCGGTAAACGTCGTGCAGTGCTGTAATCCAGCTACTTGGGGGCAGGGTGTAGTGGAGATATTCGGCAATATGTTCCAAGCTTGGTCCTCTTAATACCGAAAGGTCATTTGTACATCAGCGTGGAGACTACTAGTCAGGTTTGGTGTGTCCGTGTTTGGTAGTAGTCATTTCCGGATGTTTTGGAGAGCAATGACGTCAATTAGCAAAAAATCAGACAAATACTACGTGGTTTAGAATCCACGCAAAGCTTTAGATTTCTTAGTTGCCCGGGCTTCTAGATTACTAGCTAATCAGTAAGTGGCCCTTTCTGAGCGTAAGTGAAAGTCAGTTAGTAACGAGACTCCACCAGACAAGTACAATAATCCTAAAATCTTATAATAGTTCATAGTCCACATAAAATAAGCACTCATTTATGCCGATTTCTAATATCTGAGAGCAATACATAAATATAAATATTGCATTACTATCATATGTATAGTGTTTTTGGTCATGGTATACACTATTACTTCCAGAATAAATAACTTAAAGTCAACGTTCGATAGATTTTTTATATACATCATGGATTCAATGTTTCTGTAGTTTGTAGAGTACTTTCTAAGTACACTTACATGAAATAATACAATGTGAAATGCTGTGACATCTTATAACGAACAGATCTTTTTTGTACATTTATAACAATTTCATTAAGTCATTTTTAATCACAGACAGTCATTTGGACGAAACTTTTAATAATTTATAAAACAACATATCTACTACATGTGACTTTCAGCGCATTGAGAAGAAACAGTCACTTTGACTGAAATTTCAATAATAATTTTGCACTTGAGCGTGAAATAATTGCACTTCAAAGACTTCAAGAAATATAGTAATGCTTATCGCAATTGCTATTATAATGAACGCAGTACCTATTGTCTTGTATAAAGTTTAACATTGAAGACAAAGAATTTTATAAAGTTAACCATTATAAAGAAACTTAGTAGCATAATTTAACATATAGGCAGAATAAAAACTATTTAAATTTTAAAATTTTTTATTTTTATACTCGTATAATACAATAAGATGGGGTTGTTAAAAATATGTTAATATTTATACGTTTGATTCGTAATAATATAATAATAGAAGGTGAAGACATATTCAAGTGTACCGTAAGTTACAATATACAATGTTAGTAAATTAAACAGGAAGTTACATATAATTTACGAAACTCAAGGGACCATGGTAACTTTCACGAATGTATATAGTTTAAATATAATAAATATACTTATGGTATTTTAATGTAAATGTACATAAAATATTAGTTATAGTTTACGGTTACAATAAAATTAATATTTTTATAATATTTCCAAATTTACCTGTGTGAAACTTTAAATGTCATTTTTTGTAAGTTTCTATGTAAAAACTGATAATGTCAATTTATGGTCCACCAGACTGGACGTTCAATATTTATAAAGTGTTTACTATAACTAATTTCAATATAAACAAGAACGCTATAGTTGAAATCACAAAGCTTTTTACTGTTTTGCTTTTTTTACTTGGCTAGCTGAAGGAAAAATGACTACTACTACTACTACAGTAGGGGATGTTGACCTTCCAGCGGTGACACGGTTTTTTGGAAAACGAATAATTTAAAATGGTTATATAAATAATTAGTCCGCTTATTGTTCAACTAAAACATTAGTTGGAATATAATCGGTTGTTATAAGAGTTCTGTTAACAATATAGTACCAAAGATTTCAGTTACTATAGGAAACTATACTAAAAAGGAAATATTGTAGGTTTAGGAACCTAACTGAAAATAAAATATATGCAATAGAATGCTATATTTTTCCCGGTCGTCCATCACTTGCGCAGAATTTCTGACCTCCAAAAAAGGTTTGCAAGGGTATCCTAATCCCCTTCCATCACTTGCGCAGGGTCCAGTCCAGGTAAGCCTGAGAGCGGTAATTCCGTCATGCCTAACCTAACCTAACCTAACCTAACCTAACCTAACCTAACCTAATTTACAATGGATATTTATTGCCCCACTAATGATGCATGGATTATATTTCAAGTGTTAAAGGTATCATGATTGCCTATCGACTTAAAAATGAATTGAGTTTTCATCTCGTAGCTCCATTTACTGTTTATAACTAAATTCCACACTACAGAAAACAATAGGATATATATTTCAAAGAGACCGCCGTTTAGCGCAAATGATGGAACCTATCTGGGGGTCCTCTATAGCTCTCCGCGCAAAAGATGGAAAGCCTCTACCTGGCTTTCTGCATTCTGCGCAAGTGATGCCCGCCCTTTTTCCCGAATTGCTTTGTACTATGTTTCTATAAAGTATACAATCTATTATGTTTTTTAAAGATGGTTTAAACACTATTGCACATAAATCTATAACTTACAGAGTTACATAGTGTATTGCGCAAAAAAATAGATACACAGTGAATCATTTTTAATTAGTTTGATTTTATTTTATCGGACGTATAAATATTATGACTATGAAAGCAACGTTAAAATAAAGTCCATTCTAGTATGTTGATATACTTTTTAAAAGAAATTATCACTTAATGATTAAACTTACAGTAAATATTGTATAAAAGGTGACATCTGGATCCTGATATAGTCATGAATTATATGTGAGCAAAAAGTGCCATTTTTCGTAATGATTTAATACATTTTACATTACAACTCTGAGGTTGAACTAACTTTAGTAGCGCAGATATTAATTTTTAGACTATAGATTTTACTAGGATGGTATATCGACCTTTCATTAACTTTTTTGGTTTGACAAAGGCGTAATGTTTATATAAATATGTATTTATTGTTGACATATAATAAGAATAGGCAAACCGTAAAATAGAAATATATCATATGCAGACGAATACACACTTTAAATATAATCATTTAAATACGTAGGAAAAATATGGTAAATTTTACTTTTGTTTTAGAAACACAAATCGATTAAACAACGATTCACGGAAATTATCAAGTCACTTTATGAAATAATACTTGATAATTTGTTCATCTAAATAAAACTAACGTGGTTCTTTTACCATATAATAAATAATATTAACTGATAGTTAATTAGTAAATTTCAAACTAATTAAATCCCTAGATACAAAATATTTCAAAGATATCTCACTTTGATAGACTGATAATGTTAGCAATGAATTTATATGTGATTTAACCCATGTTTAGAATCACCCTTAGCTCTCTTATATTTATTAGTTATAAACTGTGTCTAATCCTTGCACAAGAATTTGCAATATGCAAGGTAAAATTATTGAAATGTTTATAATATCTTTCAGGTATTTATGGTAGTTTATGAATTACATATTTTGTAAGCCAAATATAATTTCTATAAGCTAAAAATATATGTCTGCATTTTTATGTCAACCATTTATGTATATATTATGAACCAATATGAATTTCATTAAGTAGTTGTTATAATACAATATATTATTAGACTGTTATTTCGATAGTTATACGTAACTGTTTGATATAGGCAGCTAGCTCCAAGACAGATGGGTCGTATAATGTGTAAAAGGATGACAGAATCACGAAGTATCGCAAATGCAAAAGTAATAGCACAAAAATTACCGATTGCTTAAGTAACAACATCTGGTCCCAGCAATTACTACAACGATTACAAACACTTGATAGACATAGGAAGCTCCAATACACAGGGACCTGGCTAGTGAGTATTGATCTACTGACAAGTGACTGTCCGCTACTTAGTGTGTTGATATTGTACAGACAATATTGACTGAACCATTAACAGTATCTGATATAAGCACTTACGCCAAGGTATACAAGCACGTGATAGACATTGGTAGCTTCAATACACAGGAGATTGGTCAGTTGGTACTGACCTCCTGACCAGTGACTGTCCACTACCTAGCGTGTTAACATTGCACAGACAATATTGACTGAACCATTAACAGTATCTGATATAAGCACTTACGACAAGGTATAAAAGCACTTGATAGACATAGGTAGCTCCAATACACTGGGGACAGGCCAGTTAGTATTGACCCAGTGACAAGTGACTGTCCACTACCTAGAGTGTTGACATTGCACAGACAATATTGATTGAACCTTTAATAGTATCTGATATAAGCACTTACGACAATGTTTACAAACACTTGATAGACATAGGTAGCTTCAATACAAAGGGGACTGACCAGTTAGTACTGACCTACTGACAAGTGACTGTCCGCTACCTAGTGTGTTGACATTGCACAGACAATATTGATTGAACCTTTAACAGTATCTGATATAAGCACTTACGACAATGTTTAAAAACACTTGATAGACATAGGTAGCTTCAATACACAGGGGACTGACCAGTTAGTATTGACCTACTGACAAGTGACTGTCCGCTACCTAGTGTGTTGACATTGCACAGACAATATTGATTGAACCTTTAATAGTATCTGATATAAGCACTTACGACAATGTTTACAAACACTTGATAGACATAGGTAGCTTCAATACACAGGGGACAGGCCAGTTAGTATTGACCTACTGACAAGTGACTGTCTGCTACCTAGTGTGTTGACATTGCACAGACAATATTGATTGAACCTTTAACAGTATCTGATATAAGCACTTACGACAATGTTTACAAACACTTGATAGATATAGGTAGCTTCAATACACAGGGGACAGGCCAGTTAGTATTGACCTACTGACAAGTGACTGTCCGCTACCTAGTGTGTTGACATTGCACAGACAATATTGATTGAACCTTTAACAGTATCTGATATAAGCACTTACGACAATGTTTAAAAACACTTGATAGACATAGGTAGCTTCAATACACAGGGGACTGACCAGTTAGTATTGACCTACTGACAAGTGACTGTCCGCTACCTAGTGTGTTGACATTGCACAGACAATATTGATTGAACCTTTAACAGTATCTGTTATAAGCACTTACGACAATGTTTACAAACACTTGATAGACATAGGTAGCTTCAATACACAGGGGACAGGCCAGTTAGTATTGACCTACTGACAAGTGACTGTCCGCTACCTAGTGTGTTGACATTGCACAGACAATATTGATTGAACCTTTAATAGTATCTGATATAAGCACTTACGACAATGTTTACAAACACTTGATAGACATAGGTAGCTTCAATACAAAGGGGACTGACCAGTTAGTACTGACCTACTGACAAGTGACTGTCCGCTACCTAGTGTGTTGACATTGCACAGACAATATTGATTGAACCTTTAACAGTATCTGATATAAGCACTTACGACAATGTTTACAAACACTTGATAGACATAGGTAGCTTCAATACAAAGGGGACTGACCAGTTAGTACTGACCTACTGACAAGTGACTGTCCGCTACCTAGTGTGTTGACATTGCACAGACAATATTGATTGCACCTTTAACAGTATCTGTTATAAGCACTTACGACAATGTTTACAAACACTTGATAGACATAGGTAGCTTCAATACACAGGGGACAGGCCAGTTAGTATTGACCTACTGACAAGTGACTGTCCGCTACCTAGTGTGTTGACGTTGCACAGACAATATTGATTGAACCTTTAACAGTATTTGATATAAGCACTTACGACAATGTTTAAAAACACTTGATAGACATAAGTAGCTTCAATACACAGGGGACAGGCCAGTTAGTATTGACCTACTGACAAGTGACTGTCCACTACCTAGAGTGTTGACATTGCACAGACAATATTAATTGAACCTTTAATAGTATCTGATATAAGCACTTACGACAATGTTTACAAACACTTGATAGACATAGGTAGCTCCAATATACAGGGAACTGACCAGTTGGTATTGACCTACTGACAAGTGACTGTCCGCTACCTAGTGTGTTGACGTTGCACAGACAATATTGATTGAACCTTTAACAGTATCTGATATAAGCACTTACGACAATGTTTACAAACACTTGATAGACATAGGTAGCTCCAATATACAGGGAACTGACCAGTTGGTATTGACCTACTGACAAGTGACTGTCCGCTACCTAGTGTGTTGACATTGCACAGACAATATTGATTGAACCTTTAACAGTATCTGATATAAGCACTTACGACAATGTTTACAAACACTTGATAGACATAGGTAGCTCAAATATACAGGGAACTGACCAGTTGGTATTGACCTACTGACAAGTGACTGTCTGCTACCTAGTGTGTTGACATTGCACAGAAAATATTGATTGAACCTTTAATAGTATCTGATATAAGCACTTACGACAATGTTTAAAAACATTTGATAGACATAGGTAGCTTCAATACACAGGGGACTGACCAGATAGTATTGACCTACTGACAATTGACTGTCCGCTACCTAGTGTGTTGACATTGAACAGACAATATTGATTGAACCTTTAACAGTATCTGATATAAGCACTTACGACAATGTTTACAAACACTTGATAGACATAGGTAGCTTCAATACACTGGGGACTGACCAGTTGGTATTCACCTACTGACAAGTGACTGTCCGCTACCTAGTGTGTTGACATTGCACAGACAATATTGATTGAACCTTTAACAGTATCTGATATAAGCACTTACGACAATGTTTACAAACACTTGATAGACATAGGTAGCTCAAATATACAGGGAACTGACCAGTTGGTATTGACCTACTGACAAGTGACTGTCCGCTACCTAGTGTGTTGACATTGCACAGACAATATTGATTGAACCTTTAACATTATCTAATATAAGCACTTACGACAATGTTTACAAACACTTGATTGACATAGGTAGCCCCAATATACAGGGAACTGGCCAGTTGGTATTGACCTACTGACTAGTGACTGTCCGCTACCTAGTGTGTTGACATTGCACAGACAATATTGATTGAACCTTTAACAGTATCTGATATAAGCACTTACGACAATGTTTACAAACACTTGATTGACATAGGTAGCCCCAATATACAGGGAACTGGCCAGTTGGTATTGACCTACTGACTAGTGACTGTCCGCTACCTAGTGTGTTGACATTGCACAGACGATATTGATTGAACCATCAACAGTATCTGATATAAGCACTTACGACAATGTTTACAAACACTTGATAGACATAGGTAGCTTCAATACACTGGGGACTGACCAGTTGGTATTGACCTACTGACAAGTGACTGTCCGCTACCTAGTGTGTTGACATTGCACAGACGATATTGATTGAACCATCAACAGTATCTGATATAAGCACTTACGACAATGTTTACAAACACTTGATAGACATAGGTAGCTTCAATACACTGGGGACTGACCAGTTGGTATTGACCTACTGACAAGTGACTGTCCGCTACCTAGTGTGTTGACATTGCACAGACAATATTGATTGAACCTTTAACAGTATCTGATATAAGCACTTACGACAATGTTTACAAACACTTGATAGACATAGGTAGCTCCAATATACAGGGAACTGACCAGTTGGTATTGACCTACTGA
Organism: Stictocephala bisonia; assembly: GCA_035578905.1. Taxonomy (NCBI): domain Eukaryota; kingdom Metazoa; phylum Arthropoda; class Insecta; order Hemiptera; family Membracidae; genus Stictocephala; species Stictocephala bisonia. The sequence continues at coordinate 243,255 of JAQJVL010000883.1, forward strand.
CAAATGACTGTCCGCTACCTAGTGTGTTGACATTGCACAGACAATATTGATTGAACCTTTAACAGTATCTGATATAAGCACTTACGACAATGTTTACAAACACTTGATAGACATAGGTAGCTCCAATATACAGGGAACTGACCAGTTGGTATTGACCTACTGACAAGTGACTGTCTGCTACCTAGTGTGTTGACATTGCACAGAAAATATTGATTGAACCTTTAACAGTATCTGATATAAGCACTTACGACAATGTTTAAAAACACTTGATAGACATAGGTAGCTTCAATACACAGGGAACTGACCAGTTAGTATTGACCTACTGACAAGTGACTGTCCGCTACCTAGTGTGTTGACATTGAACAGACAATATTGATTGAACCTTTAACAGTATCTGATATAAGCACTTACGACAATGTTTACAAACACTTGATAGACATAGGTAGCTTCAATACACTGGGGACTGACCAGTTGGTATTGACCTACTGACAAGTGACTGTCCGCTACCTAGTGTGTTGACATTGCACAGACAATATTGATTGAACCATTAACATTATCTAATATAAGCACTTACGACAATGTTTACAAACACTTGATTGACATAGGTAGCCCCAATATACAGGGAACTGACCAGTTGGTATTGACCCAGTGACAAGTGACTGTCCGCTACCTAGTGTGTTGACATTGCACAGACGATATTGATTGAACTACAGTATTATCAGTATCTGAGACAAGCTCGTATTACAAATATTACAAGCATATGATAGACGTATGAGTTTCACCCTGTCCCATCCACAAGGTTCGGTGTGATTATTAACTTATTTAATTTAAATATTTTATTTCCGAAGTTGGCCGACCTCAACGTATTTCTTAATTAATCCTTCCACTGACCCCTACACGAACAGTTATATAGACCCACCCGCCTACCCATACAAGAACTCTTATCCCGTCCATATTAGCCGCTTACCTTCTCTTAAGTTTCTTTTAGTTGAATTTTCTAATTATTAGCTTTTAGATTCATATTTCCTCCATTGTTATATTATTAAACATTTAGTGTTTTGGTTATTGTGTTTGTTATTGATGTTTATTTAACTTTGTCTCTTAGATTATATTGCACTATATTTATGAATAAATGAATAAATGATATTTATTCCCACATATTTTTACAAAAATAAATAACAATAAACAAACTTGGAAATTTACTGATCACATAACAAGTTGAGTGATCAGTTAAAAAAGATTAACTTACATAGAAAAATAACAACAATTTAATTTGATTTGATTATTAGTATTACTTTCTGAATATTTGTTTAGTTGTAGTTTTTGTGCTATATTTGTGTTTTACGATTGCTTTGTTCGGCTCTTTTTATTTTTAATAGCAACTCGATTATATATTGGTATTCTATTTTTTTTATGAAGCCTCAAGCCAAAGTTTACTATTTTATCGATTCTGGTAGTACCTACATTACGATTCATATTCTTTGTTTTCATGTTGGGGTGGTTTGAAATCTAAAGAATATTTTAGAAAGAAAGTTATTTATGACGGAAACACCTAAATTCAATGACTTATTGTTATGATAGGTGTATCTCTTACACTCCCACAAAATGTTTTAGTTTTCAATTATCACTATTAATTAATTACAACTATGTAATCTTTGTGTAGGATTTATAAATGCCACACTCAGTTTACATCATTACAGCCTTGTGATTGCACTATACCTGCTGTAGGAGATGGCATTCCCCTTC
>JAQJVL010000883.1:250000-326442 GCA_035578905.1 Stictocephala bisonia
ATTTTATCAAACTATTATATGTTTGCTGACAATAAAGTAAAAAAGATAACATAATATTTTAATGCAAATAAGTGGATTATTTAATCCTCTTCAACGGGATAGTTATACTATTAGTCAATCTCTAATGACAACTAAATAATATTTCTATGAAAATAAATGTACTATATACTTTAAAACTGTATACTTTTAATAAAATACATTCGACTTCAAAAAATGTACAGGAAATCAACCTCTTTGAAAAATACTATAGATTATGTTATATTACTCATACAAAAAAAGAAAAAAAATAGAGGCAAATAATTCCATAATATCTTAAAGGTTTTATATGACTGGCCTGCACTTGCCAGCCTTATCTCTACAGACGTTAACACGATTAACGGCCCGTTACACTAAGGAGTCCAGTCCATTCAGTTCACTGTCCGTTACTAGTACAATGGTCCACGCACTTTAAACTATTTCCGTTTCTTCAGCCAACCAATAACAAACACATTTTATAACTTAGAACACATCATTTAAGGTGTAGTATTTTTGTATACTAATATGTAAAAGTGGTAAGGTTTTTCGGTAAACTATCACAACCAAACCCTATAATATTTATAAATATTATATTTATAAATACTATAACCCCCTATATTTATAAATTAACAACTGAATATCACAAACTGTATTATTGTATAATATTTTAATCAGGTGAGTAAATATAACATTTCAGGTTAGTAAAGTACATTTATGATACATGTATTTGTTTTCAAATGTACATAACACTCTTCTTTGATAGTGTAATAGGTATAATAAACTAACAAACTATATATAACAAAAATATATAATAAATAATAAAACGAGTGCATTATTGCAACTCTTATTAATTCATGGTTCATGATGTTAGACTATTATTTTCCATAAATTAAATTGGCCATTATAGTACATATGAAATCCAGTTATCTATTTGAATACACGCAAACTATAAGCCAACATATATTTTTATCTAATATGTATGAAATTGTTTTTTATAAATTTTAACAATGTTAAACAAATATTAAACAAATAAATGATATAAATTAAAGTAAACATGACTAAAAATGTTACAGACAAAATCTCAAATTTAAATGAAACCTATACATCAACTAAATACAATAAACAATATAAAAGCCCTAGTCAATAAAATATTATAATGAAATGTGAAACTTTTTACATGTAAAGATAGCACTTGACATTAAATCGTACATTAGAATTATTTTAAATTTTTCAATGTTAAGGACGCCGATCATAGATTTATAGGCGAAAATGAGGAACGAAAACGTATTATGAGTGTAGATAAATGAGTGCAGTCATTGTTGCCAACTAAGGTCGACTGTTCATTGGAAAGAATCACTTATAATAATTGAAACTAAAAAGAGTGCGTTGGCCTTTGTTATATAAGAGCCGTGAGCTTAAACAGACTACAATTGTATTTAAAATACAACTAAAATTTTTATTTTAACAATTTCCATAAAATACGCGACTTCTGAATAACTATTCACTGGTATGATCTATATTCGAAGTATACAATTTTGTAATATATTATTTCCTGTAAAATAATAAGCATATGTAACCATTTGTAGACACCGGAATTGTACTAAGTATATTTACTAAATTATACTCATTCCCACTGAGGGGGCTGCTGAATGGGTATCCCGTAGTCCCTGACACATGGCTACGAATGGCCCCACATAACGTGTTTAATAACGTTATAACATGTTATTAAACACACAGTTATAACGTAAAAATTATAGTGATATAAGAAAAAATATTTGTTACTGTAAAGCTAGATTCAGTTTTCAATTTTTGCTATATGTTATGTACTTTGATATTGAAAATTAAAATATTGTTTTTTGAAAGTGTTAAAAGAATATGTAAATGAAAAACATTACTCTTATTACTAATATGTTAATGTTACGAACATTTTTTTCCTTTTTTTAGTTTAAAATGCTAAACTACTTTGAGGTGTCATTATTAAACCTTTAATTAAACTATAAATAAATTTGACTTAAAACCATACACTTAGGCTACAACTTATTTTTTGTATTGTTAATCAAATACTCGTGGTGGTATGAAGTTGACTTAATTTATTTTGATTTACGCAGCAAAGTAGATATAATTGCTTTAATCCAGTGTGGTGGTATTGATTCAACCACCCACTCATACACGTGCAGTCAGTATTGACATGATATCGGTAATTTAATCCTTAAATAAAGGGAGACTACCCAAAAAATATTTTTATAGTAATTCGGTTTGTTTTTTATTTTAATAGGTTAGTTTTTGTGAACGATTTGACATATAACAAATACTTATATGAACACTATTAGTATTTTTTTAAATTGCTTTACAACGGCATGTTTTGAACATTTGTGACTTCTGCAGCTGTCCTTTAAAATACTCGTCAAAAAAGTCACAGTACAGATAGTAAATATAACCTGTGTTATGTACAGGTCTGTGTTAGATTTATTCTGTTTCTCTTTATTACTCTTTTCCCCAATATTGTTAAGATATAAATATGCCTTTTTAGCCATAACCTATGTTTTGTTTAACATAAATTATAAACAAATTTCTTTTACATAAATATGTTTTTTGAAACTATTCTAAACCTAAAGAAGAATGCTTACATATTTAAATAAACTATTATATGCACTTTTAGTTTTTGAAAAAGAAATTAACGTCAGAACTGTTTGTATTTGTAACACTCATTAAATTACGTTATAAATTTTTTAATGTTTAATAAATGGTTAAATGGTTTAAGAAACATTGAGTTTTTTAGTTTTTTTCCGTTCCCAGGGATTTTAAGTTGCTATATCAATGAGCAATAGGTCGGACGAGTTTTTTCACTGACTCACTATGCAAAAAGGTTGTTTACAGGCCTTGCACTATTTTACAGTAAATGTTAACCAGAACCTACAAAATACATATTTCAAGTAATGTTAAATAAGAGTACTTCAACATTTGTTATACGAAATTAGATAAATTAGTAAATGTGATATTAAAATTCAGTCACATTTTATATAAGGATTATAAAAGGTCATAGAGAATATTAAAACGTAATATTTTGGTTCAAGATCCAACTTTTTTTTACAGCGTTTATCGAATGGGGCATACTGTGGAGGCGTGAAAGAATTGTAAGGGAAACGTGAGTGTTTTATATTTTTTTTTTTAAGAAAATAATTCAATAATTTATTGTTTCTGTTATTTAAACAAACATATTTATATTATTTTTTGAAGATCTTTTTGACATATGAGAACTAGATTACAAACAAACATATATACTTTACCAAATCCAAATCTCTTTAAATGAATTCTATTTATTTATATGAAAATGTCATTTAAAATAATAAAAAACAATATATGCTAGAACTAAATTTTATTTAATTAGTTAAAAATACAGTTAGGGTAAGTTAAAATTAACCTTTTTCTTATAAAATTGTTTGAAGTTTAATATTAACGGCAAATGATTTTAATTTACGGCAAACGTTCCAGATCTCACTTCAATGTTGTGAATACGACAAATTATTATTTGTATAACTATCTCTCAGATATTAATTCACGTGGATTTTTTTGGTCCGTGGTTTCCTTTCTTCTAAAAGTAAAATAAAACAATTTTAACTAGGCGTATATTTTTAGTAACATTTTAAAAATAGAATTCGGTAAATATTAAATTGTGTATATAAAATTTTCAGAAGTCATGCAGATAAAGCAGTTTTACCCATTAATATTACACCTAAAATCTAATTTTTGAAGCAAATAAACAGTTTTTTTAACCTACTAGGGATGGTCCACAAAGAGTCAGAAAACCCCTTAAATTAGATCATAGTTTGAGATGTAAATATTAATGTTCTCTTTTAGTAAAATAGAATGCTGTAAACCCGGTCTCAAAAGTATAAGCTTATCCAAAATGGCGATTGTTTAGTGGTACCATATTGAACTTGATACACGATTTATTATTTTGATGAACAGTTTTACATAAACGTTTTAACTTGTTAAACACCAATACACTTTCCCCTATAATATACACTGCATATTTTGTATTTTATAAGTAAATTGTAAAAGATACTGTATCCCATTTCTGAAATGTTTGAGATTATTATGACAGTATTTGTAAACATTAATTAGGAAACAGTAGCATTTCAATAAAATAATTTAAAATTTCAATTTCAATATCATAAAAATATAAATAAAGTAAATCAAATGACGAATATACTTTTAAATATATATATAAAACGTGTGATACAAATATATGTTTCAAGTACTTGAAGGTCCAAGATCTTTGAAAAGTTTCGTTCTGTCTTTCCACCTTGTATAAAACAGATAAATGGACATGTTTTCCTATGGCACATGTTTTCTTCTGTCGAGGTTTCTTTTCATTTCAAACCCAAACTTCAATTCAACTTCAAAACGTTTTGACCCGAAGTCCTACTTAGAACATTATAAAACAAGAAAACATTATATATATAATAAACATTTTTAAACGTCAAATATTTACTATCATGTTTTGTGTAGGTGTTTTTTTTAATATAATGAATACACGTATGCTTTTCACATACACAGATTGCAGGTCCAATTTTTAATTATAATTGTACGAAAAAACACAAATTTTATATTGAACAAAAATGTACTATGTTAAACTTGTATTTAAATATAAACAACAAATTAATAATGCTATTGAATCCTTTGTATGTATCGTAGTTTTATTAATCTCTATTCAGTTGATAACTAAATATCTTACCCAATATGATGACCATGCATGCACTCTGATTCCTAGAATTACGTATCGACTCGAATATCTATGAGTTTTCACTATTATCTTGGCATTTGACCAATTATTTTAGTAACAATTAAAAGGATTTTTATTTCCCATGGTATTGTTTCTTTACATTTTCAATTTACAAAAATTAGAAAGAGCAATTTTTAACTACTATAAATAAGTTACCAAACCCAAAATAGAATGAACATTGAAGTAGAAATTACGGCAGTATAGTTACATTATATGAATAATCTTTGCATTGTAGAACAGTATTGTAGAAATTTTAACGTTTTCCATCACTCAATGGTTTTTGATCCAAAAGTTAATGAAGTGATTTCCTATTTATAGTCATAGTAACAATTATTTATAGTAATCTTATACTTTGCTTAGTTCTTATGGTCTCAAAAGATAAAAAAATATCTGTCTTAATCCCAATAGTTCATACACAGCTTAATAAAGATTTAGTACTTTTAATTAACTAACCTAAATATAAGATAATTCTCCTTATAACTAAACTCTAATGAGTGTATATAATTAAAAAAAAAAAAAATGTTTAACTATCTAATCATCTAAAGATGATGGGAGTTATACGGTTTTACCATTTATAGTGTAAATAAAAGGGAAGTAATGATGAATAAAGTAGATAAACTAACTTAACATAACCTAACCTGACCTAACCTAACATGATCTAACATAACCTAACCTGACCTAACATGACCTAACTTAAACCATAAATTACTACTTTGAATCCTAAAAAACTACTTAATATAGATCTAAATTATTTTTTCAATAACAATAGGATATGAAACATTTGTTATGCTAGTAATGAATATTTAATGTTTATACAGTACAGCTTGATCAAATAATACTAATAAACAGATTAACATTAAAAATATTTCAAATAACCTCATATTGTCATGTACCACCACCAACACTAAGGATCTATCATGTAAAGAAAGGTATAAAGAGCAAACAACAGTACAAAAACTATGTTGAGTTTCATTCGCTTGAGGCTGAATTAAACTAATTTCAGACCAAACAACAAACAAGATCAAAATATGCTTTCGATTGATAATGATAATGAAGTTATTATTGGTTGACCCTTGTCTCATTCGATCTCGTTAAGCATATACGAGTTCTATTTCATTTACAGAGTGGAGTCTTCTAATAAATGCTTTTATACAATTCACCTTCAAATAAATCGTTTTTATTGCTGCACTATTTTTGCGTGTATGACTAACTTATTCCATACTAGTAGGTTCCTTCTTTGACCGAAGATGGATTTCAAGTATATGCAACAGTCAAAGTAAGTTGCAAAACTGCTTTTTAAGAATGAATGTACGTTATTTGATTTGCTACGATGTTAGCGTATGTTAGCTTTTAGAGAAATACAAAGTTCCGTTTAGCAATAGCTACTCCCTTATACGAGAAAAACCTTAGTACATAAAATCCAAAAACTATTTAGTCACTGATCAAACAAATCTTTGGAACCACTGATTGATTTAAAAGGAACTTGGAGAATATTTGGTATCACTATAGAGAACCCCTAAGAAATGATTTATACAAAATTCATGCCTAATGGGCAAAAACAACCATTCGAAATTTCCATTTTTTCATAATAGGAACAGCTGATACAAAAACATAAATATGAAGCAAAAACTTGGCTACTTTGTTTTTTACTTTAACATGTTTAATGTGATTTCTATTAACTCCGATATGAGTGCACTAGTTTGCATCTACCTAAATAATACTTTTAGGGCTTTGTAGACTATAAAGCTTTTTTATTTAGCAAAAAGGGAGCAGGATCAGTTTTTATGTTAGAGTGATGGTTTATAGAGAACCATGGAGGAAGGGGTAAGCAAGTGGAGAGAACCACCCCATAGCGAAGCAAAGCATATATTGTAATATTTTATTTATTACTTACAATTCTTATTTTATATATAAGATTAAAGTATTAGTTACTTTTTTATCTTTAAATATTTTGACAGATGTACGCTGGACGTAGGACGAGATTCTATCAATGAATCATAGGTGTTATGATATACATACATCATCGTCCTATAATTACAATCATACTTTATATCCCGTCACGTCAGACATATATCTGTTACAAGAAAGTTATCGAATGAAATATCGTTATTCGATTGCATTTAATGACTCTAAGGTCTTCAATTTAAAAATTACTTATATATGTATAATTTATATGTATTATTATTGTTAATAGATTCATTGTTTATCATTACGCCCCTCTTATAAATATTCAGAGAATATGAAAAATGTGGTTGTTTCAGACAATAAAACATTATTTTTACTATTAACATATGATGTAGGAGAGAGATAAGAAAAAGAATTTCAGTAAAATCTTCTTAATCCGGCTCCATAAAAAGAGCTTTTTTTCATTCACCCAACGGCCAGGGCATCTAAGCGATTTACAGCTTTACGCAGCATTTTAAACACGTAATATTAGTCTGATTTTCAGGTAACCGACTAGTATGGTACTCAGTTATCTTCCTTACACAACATCCGTAATCTGACTACCATCCAACACGGACACCCCAGACTTCTCTAGTAGTGCCCACATCAATAGTCACCATTGATCTGACGCCATGTCGGTATCAAGAGGACTGAATTTGGAACGTATCGCCTACAATCTCTACATCTCTTTGTTCCCACTCTTAGTACTGCGCCATTCGTGGCGACTGCAATATACATATTGCAATTATACTTGTAATGAAGATACTGATTATCATTATATCGTGAAATTATTACAGCAAATGTCATGATCCTGTTAAAATTAATGATTGATTAGTTTAAGGTCAATGAAAGTGTCTAATTCAAAATAATGTACTTTGTCATATCATTATTTATGTTATGTATTTCTCCCAATAATAAAAATATATTTTGTTGTTGCTATTTGATATTTTAAACTTTGCAAGGTAATATGTTACCTGCTTTGTTTCAAATACACATTTGCTTGTGTTGGAATACAATTAAACTATAAACAACAAAACGGATAATGAAAATAATGGTTTTACAATAAAAGTCTTCTCATTAAGCCATAAAATAGAGATCCTACGATAAACTATTGAAGCGTGTTTCACGTTGTGTTTCTCCTAACAAGTATATTTTAATGTACTATAAAGAACTTATCATTCGGCGCAAAATTATACTGATTGTAATAATAACTATTAATTATAAAATTTAAAATGCATTCACGTAATTTGTCTATTAATAAATAGTACTATTGAAATATTTTTCATTATATGACTAATTTAACCTCTTTATGGTAATAAATAGCTAAAAATGAAGATTTTCATTAATATACAAAATTTTTTTATAATTTCAAAATACTTGATTTTTCAATTGAAGTGTTTACTATTTAGAACAATATAGTTTTCAAATGAAGAATTGGAATAAAATGGAAGTTTAAAAATTGTGCTTAAAATTACATCATTGCAATTTAATTTAAATTTGTATTATAATAGAATAAAAACAGACATGTTAAACCGTTAAATACAAAAAAACTATGAGATTACCAAATAACCCTCAATCATTACCTAAGTAATTACTGTTGTATAGAATTATTTTATAATTTAAAATGTCAGCTGGTCTTTAAAAAACAATTATTAACTATTGGCATTTTGTTAATGTCTTTTAGTTCTGTTATTTGTGGGTTATATGAGTTATAACTATAAAATAAACTATCTGACTTTGTATTTGCATAATTATTTAACTAATAAAACAATTTAAAAACTATTAACGCTTAAAAATTAAAGAAAGTAAAGCCAATTACTAAACATAAAGTTCACTATTATCTTCTCGTAATAATCATTGTTGAAAAATTGGTTAGCTTGATAAAATATTTAATTTTAGGTATAGTTAATGTAGAATATTTTTATAAACTTAGTTAAAATACATGAATAAAATCAACTGATTTCTTATATTAAAGTGTCCAAAGTATATTTACAACATGTACTGTCGTAAAAAGTTAATAAAATTTCATTATCTAAATAAAAAATATATCTGTTTACGCTTTAAGGGTTTCAAGTTCTTATTTTACATTTCAGTACCTTTAAAATGTCATTGTAAAGATCTTTCTTAGTTTTTTTGGTGTTAATTATTCAACATTATAGGGTCACTTTCTTACAACTTTATCTATAACCAATAATTAAGAACTGTACAAAATTAGTAGTTGTCCCGAAATATATCTAACGAAAAAACGAATATAATTGTTACTGATAGACAATTATATAAGACTTTAAGTAAAACGTATTTGTGGTTGATCAAATATATGTAAGTTATATATTAGATCTTGCTATAGCATGAATTATTTGGTAGTGCAAGTGAGTGTGTGAGTAAAATTTATAATTGTTAGGAATACTGACGTAAGAGTTTATATGTATAAAAATAAATGTATAAAAACGAAAAAGTAATTAAATATAAATATATTAACTGATAGTTAGTTTCTTGCGCCTTTTAGGATTTAAAACAAATTAAATAAATGATAATTAAAGACTTTTTAACTAATAATTTAAAATACTTTTAACTGGTTAATTTATTAACTGTTCTAGTGATTCATACGAGTATTTTGTATTAATATTTAGGAAACCTGAAGTAGAGCTTATCAACGTGAAATTGTGCTTTGCTTTGTAATACCGATAATTTTAGATGCCACATATTATAAACCTGAAAAATCTTGACTATGGGAATACAAATATTTTGTCTTTATTTTTTAATTTTACTTTTCATAATACATAGTGGTGCGTGTTTTTACAATAAATCGTTATAGATTAATATTGTTAAACCCCGAACGTATTTTGACCATAACTATATATTTTTGAAATACTCTTAACTAGTTCAGAACTAAAATATTTGATTTTAAAAATAATAATATTATCATCTTTAACCACAGCAAAATATTTCAGTCAGTGTTTACCTCATTTTGTCTTTAATTGTTATAACAGAGTTGTATTAAATGACAGCAATAATTAATTAGAATTAAAAGCCAATAAATGGGGCTAAGCTGCCAAGCAACCATATCCAGAATATACTTCCTGTAAGATATCACAATTTCTTCATTGCTCCCATGTTTTGAACGAAATTGTTTGGTCTCAGATTAAATTTATAAGAAGGATCTTCAGCTTACTTTCACATGTTTATAGACCTTTTATTCTTATTTATTTTATTTACACTATTTACATTTAACTATCAATATTATACATTACTTTTTAGTTTAGTAGTGTAATTTTTGTACATTTGGATAAAATGTGGTTGCAGTAGAAAATTTTGCTTGGCTGTTAAAAATGAAAATATATTGTTCATGGACCTCTATCTATCGTACAGCTGCATTCACTTGCCTTAACTTATATTGTTTCTCTGATAAAAAACACATACTTTTCCAATGCAAGATTCAAACCATCTTTAGCAAAATACCAGTTAGGTTATGACATTTCATTTTGTAAATACATTTTTACAGGAATATTATTGCTTTGAAATTACCAGTTCATATTCACTAATGTTGCTTACAATTACATTAAGTCGGGTTTAAACGAGTTATACGTAAGAAAATGTATTAAAAACCTCATCATTCCTTTGAAAAAAATATGACCGTTTGACACACTATAATTGTATGTATTTTAAATAAACAAAAGATTAAGCGAGAAAATGTTCCATCAATCAAATTAACACACTACTCGATAAACAATTAAGGTGACTTCTATAAATGTTAAACCAATCGACACATTCGTGATCCTGTATTTGTGAAAACTCTGTTGCTGTGATCTATTCAGTGGATTAAACTCAATTAAACTAGGTGTAAACTTCCACAGCGAGTTTTTTTGTAACAAAAGTGTTATTCCAGTTAATAGCTAAGCTTGTTTAGTGAACGTTCCCAATAACAAATTCGAAATCAACATTTTTAAAAGCGTAAAAGTTCAATTTGGTGAATGGAGGGGTCAATATCAATGTAGGTATGTGTGTGGTAGAAGGTTCAATACCACTGAACGTGTATGGGTGGGAAGGAAAGTCAACACCACTATACTTGCATGGGTGGAAAGGAAAGTTAACACCACTATACTTGTATGGGTGGGAAAGAAAGTCAATACCACTGAACGTACATGGTTGGGAAGGAAAGTCAACACCACTGTACTTGTATGGACGGGATGGAAAGTCAATCCCATTGTACTTGTATGGGTGGGAAGGAAAGTCAATACCACTGAACGTGTATAGGTGAGAAGAGGGTAAAACTATTGTACTTATGGACGGGCTGGCTGGTGGGTCTTTACTAACATACATATATGTTATGAGCAGGAATATCAACACCACTTTATGTATATGAGTGGTAAGACGGCTAATACCACAGTACGTATATAGGTAGTGGAAGATTACCATTTCTATACGTATATGGGTGGTAGGAGGTTCAATACCAATGTCCGTGTATGGGTAGGAAGGAATACAATTACTGTAAATACAGTATATACATATACATATATATATATATATATATATATATATATATATATATATATATATATATGTGGTAGGAAGTTCCATACCAATTTACGTGTATGGGTAAGTAGTATTACTTATACTGTACGTAAATGGGTTGTAGGAGGTTCCATACCGATGTACGTGAATGGGTAGTGAGGATTTCTATTACTGCACGTATATGGGTGGTAGGAGGTTCGATACCATTGTACGTGTATGAGTAAGGAGGATTTCTATTACTCTACGTATATGGGTGATGGGAGGTTCCATACACTAGTACGTGTATGAGTAAGGAGGATTTCTATTACTCTACGTATATGGGTTGTAGGAGGTTCCATACAGATGTATGAGAATGGGTAGTGAGGATTTCTATTACTCTACGTATATGGGTGATGAGAGGTTCCATACCCTAGTACGTGTATGGGTAAGGAGGATATCTATTACTGTGCGTATATGGGTGGTAGGAGGTTTGATACCAATGTACGTGTATGGGTAAAGAAAATTTCTAAAACTTTACGTATATGGGTGCTAGGAAGTTTGATACCAATTTAAATGTATGTGTATGGAGGATGTCTAATTATGTACGTATATGGGTGATAGGAGGTTCCATACCCTAGTACGTGTATGGGTAGGGGAATTTATATTACTGTATTTTTATGGGTGGTATGGGTAAGGAGGATTACTATTAATGTACTTATATGGATGATAAAAGGTTCCATATAGATATATATATATATATATATATATATATATATATATATATATATATATATATATATATATATATACGTGTAAGGATAGGGAGGATTCATATTACGGTACGTATATGGGTGGTAGGAGGTATGGTACCAATGCACATGTATGTGTAGGGAGAATTACTATTATGATTAATGTACGTATATGATCTGTAGGAGGTTCGATACCAATGTACGTGTATGGGTAGGGAGGATTACTATTACTGTACGTATATGGGTGGTAGAAGGTTCAATAACAATGTACGTGTATGGGTAGGGAGGATTACTATTACTGTACGTATATGGGTGGTAGAAGGTTCAATACCAATGTACGTGTATGGGTAGGGAGGATTACTATTACTGTACGTATATGGGTGGTAGAAGGTTCAATAACAATGTACGTGTATGGGTAGGGAGGATTACTATTACTGTACGTATATGGGTGGTAGAAGGTTCAATAACAATGTACGTGTATGGGTAGGGAGGATTACTATTACTGTACGTATATGGGTGGTAGAAGGTTCAATACCAATGTACGTGTATGGGTAGGGAGGATTACTATTACTGTACGTATATGGGTGGTAGAAGGTTCAATAACAATGTACGTGTATGGGTAGGGAGGATTACTATTACTGTACGTATATGGGTGGTAGGAGGTTCAATACCAATGTACGTGTATGGGTAGGGAGGATTACTATTACTGTACGTATATGGGTGGTAGAAGGTTCAATAACAATGTACGTGTATGGGTAGGGAGGATTACTATTACTGTACGTATATGGGTGGTAGAAGGTTCAATACCAATGTACGTGTATGGGTAGGGAGGATTACTATTACTGTACGTATATGGGTGGTAGAAGGTTCAATAACAATGTACGTGTATGGGTAGGGAGGATTACTATTACTGTACGTATATGGGTGGTAGAAGGTTCAATAACAATGTACGTGTATGGGTAGGGAGGATTACTATTACTGTACGTATATGGGTGGTAGAAGGTTCAATACCAATGTACGTGTATGGGTAGGGAGGATTACTATTACTGTACGTATATGGGTGGTAGAAGGTTCAATAACAATGTCCATGTATGGGTAGGGAGGATTACTATTATTGTACGTATATGGGTGGTAGGAGGTTCAATACCAATGTACGTGTATGGGTAGGGAGGATTACTATTACTGTACGTATATGGGTGGTAGAAGGTTCAATAACAATGTACGTGTATGGGTAGGGAGGATTACTATTACTGTACGTATATGGGTGGTAGAAGGTTCAATAACAATGTCCGTGTATGGGTGGGGAGGATTACTATTACTGTACGTATATGGGTGGTAGGAGGTTTGGTACCAATGCACATGTATGTGTAGGGAGAATTACTATTATGATTAATGTACGTATATGATCTGTAGGAGGTTCGATACCAATGTACGTGTATGGGTAGGGAGGACTACCATTACTCTACATATTTGGACGGTAGGAGGTTCTATATAGATGTACGTGTATGGGTAGGGAGGATTACTTTTACTGTACGTATATGGGTGGTAGAAGGTTCAATAACAATGTACGTGTATGGGTAGGGAGGATTACTATTACTGTACGTATATGGATGGTAGGAGGTTCTATACCAATGTACGTGCATGGGTAAGGAAGATTACTATTACTGTACGTATATGGGTGGTAGGAAGTTCGATACCAATGTACATGTATGGGTAGGGAGGACTACTATTACTGTACGTATATGTAGGGTAGGAGTTTCGATACAATTGTACGTGTATGGGTAGTGAGGATTTCTACTACTGTACGTATGTGGCTAGTAGGGGGATTATTACTACTGTACGTTTATGGGTCGTAGGAGGTTCCATACAGATCTACATGTATGAGTAGGGAGAATTTTTATTACTGACGTATTTGGGTGGTAGGTGTTTCGATACTATTGTACGTGTATGGGTAGGGAGAATTTCTATTACTGTACGTATATGGGTGGTAGGGGGATTATTAATACTGTGCGTTTATGGGTCGTAGGAGGTTCCATACAGATGTACCTGTATGAGTAGGGAGAATGTTTATTACTGACGTATATGGGTGGTAGGAGTTTCGATACTATTGTACGTGTATGGGTAGGGAGAATCTTTATTAATGTACGTATATGGGTGGTAGGAGGTTCCATACAGATGTACGTGTATGAGTAGGGAGAATTTCTTTTAATGTACGTATAGATTTAAGATTCAAGATTCATTTATTGACACAATATGAACTGTTACAGTTTTCTATGCAAGTCATAATACAAAAATAACATCATTACTCAAGAACATATAATAATACACAAATAACATCATAAGTAAATTAATTGTAAGAAAATTTTTCACTATAGCCTACACTATATAGGTATATGGGTGGTAGGAGGTTCCATACAGATGGACGTGTATGGGTAGGGAGAATTTATATTAATATACGTATATGGATGGTAGGAGGTTCCATACAGATATACGTGTATAGGTAGGGAGAATTCATCTTACTGTGCGTTTATGGTTGGTAGGAAGGTCATTATCGGTACGTAAATACGTGAAAGGGGTGTTGATATTACATTAAGTATATCAGTGGTAGAAGAGTCAATACCGTTGTTGGCATAAGAGAGGGTGAGAGAATACCTAAAGCACATGTTTGACAACATTTCATAAAACATATTTCGTATGGAAATTTATAAATTATAATTTCATGATAGAGAACACGAGTTACCAATGTGCATAGTTAACTCCTTAATATTCGACGAAGGCAATGTAGGTGAGTAAATATTCCAGGTATTTTGAACGACTTAAGAATACTAAACCGACTAACTAAAATGATTTATAATTGTTTCCAATGCAATCAGATTTTATTTTTGAGCTGTCTTTTAGCTTGTATTCTATTATAAATTAGATTTAAAGTAAAATGACATAAATAAGCTTAAAAGTTGTCATAAATAAGTTACATAAATAAGTTGACATAAATAAGTTAAAAGTTATTGAAGCACTTGTTTCTATCTTTTAAATCAACCAAAATATATAGTCATAAAAAAAACTTTTTGAATCCAGATCAAAGCCACATCATAAAGGTGTAACACAAACAAACACACTGGCTTAAAACCACATATCCCTGATTTATGAATATGTGGTTATTTAGCATTGTAATGTAGTTTGAGGGTAAACATTGGAATACGCCACATCGATAAATTAGCTCTGTAGTGGGCTAAACAGGTTGATAGGGAGTGCTCTTTAAATAGCCTTGTTTTATCTTAAACAGTGGTTCATATATTTTGTGTACAAATTAACTAAACATTATTAAGTATATAAAAAGGATACATAAATAACCAATACGGGTTTTCTTCGAATTGTGAAAGGTAAAAGCACTGTTGAAATCCATTGCGATATATCCATACAAATATTAACCTTATCAATTTTTCTTATACTTTTTCAATTATTAGTAATCGATAAAAACAGTGGTGTCACTTTATTTTTCATGGAATCTTAGAAACACTCGGGTACGTATTATTCCCGCACCGAAAGTAGGGGTGTTTTATTTACTAAAAATATTAAATTACCATATTAGTATCTGTTCACAGATGTTTATAATTTAAATGTCTAAGGAATCTTGTACGGATTATAATTTTCATTTCACCCAAAATCTACGCAACATTCTATGGTGTAAAATATACGGGATGACGAGGAGAACGGTGAGAGGAAGATAGTGTGTTTTCGTATTAATATAGCTTCTCAGAAGTTATTATTAATTGCGGGGTAAATTACCCTCTCATAAATGTCGAGTGATATTAAACTGTGACACCCTTTCATTTGTCCCTTAATATGGCATCAAGCTTTATTGGCAATCTTAATGACTGACAAGTTGAGTAATAGAGTTTACCATCCAATAAACATAAGTCGAGAAAGGAAATAATTAACTATTAGCAGGTTATTAAGTTTGAAATGTTCGCTTACTATTATACGTCATTACAGATAATATGGCTTTATCGATTCGTCTGTAATGTTACTTGAAAATAGATAACATAAAATTGACGATTTATGAATTATGTTAATAAGTGTTTTTTCAATACGAATAAATTAGAGGTACACATATATTTAATAACTAATTCAATAATGAGTTTGCTTCTTAAGTAGATAACAGTAATTTTATTACACTAATAACTAGTTAAAAATAGCAAAATCTTGATAACAAACAAATCGTTGCTGTAACTTTTTTTAAAGGCCAGAATAGATCAAAATCATTGCCCGGTAAATATTTGTACTGAAAGACTTCTATTCCCAGATATATATATATATATATATATATATATATATATATATATATATATATATATATATATATATATATATATATGTATTTGTAAATATATGTGCCTTTAAAATTACTCAACCGAGTCAATTTTAAATTAGTACATTATATCTCGTTTATTTTTTTTTATTTTTTAAATTAAATAACTCAAAAAAATTAACCTAGTGGGATTTACTCTAGATTTATGTCCAGACCATAAAATATGACTAAACATGTGCTTAATCTTTCAATTAAGTCTATGTTCACTTGAAAATTTATTTGTTGATTATGTTTTATACTTAAGAAACACTGTAAAATTAAATTCCCGAATCAAAAAAATATCAAGCTAACATTAAGAATATATAACTCTATATTATGTGTTATTTATACTAATCTTTAACAATGTAAGTAATGTAAACTAGTGGAATAGTTATTGAGCTATTCAATCATGTATCCTTTCGTGTTTACGTCTTATGAGAGGATAGTTGTAATAAATAAGTCTTGATATATTTACTACTTGTGTCATTAATTTGAGATTCAGGCTTATTTTAATTATAATTATTAATTACTGTATATAAGGGCAAAGATATTAATCATTCAATGGATAAAAGCCATTTTAATGATTTCAAAAATAAATTATTTTTAAACGTTGAGTAAAAATATTAAGAAAATACCAAATTGCTAGCAATTGTGTTTTAAAGTATTTTGATAGTAAATTCACAAACCCATTTGTTTTTAATTTTTGAGATTATCTATTTTAACGTGGTTTGTAATGGAGAGTTATTTATCTTTTACTTGATCGAAAACCATTATATGAAGTAGGTATGCAATCATACAAAGTACCAAAGGGATGATACTAAGATGTCGACACTAGTGGCGTAGTGTCGAAACCCAACTACTTGGAGACAATGTGTTGTGGAGATTGTAGGCTATAGGTTCCATGCTCGTTCCTCTTAATACAGACACGGCGTCCGCTCAATGGTTGCTATCGGCGTGGAGACTATTAGGGAAGTCTTGGATGTCCATGTTGTGTGGTAGTCAAGGTTCAGATGTTGTGTAGGGAAAATAACTGAGTGTCAGGCTTGTCAGTTAGCTGAAAATCAGATCAACATTACGTGGTTCGGATTCCACATAATTCTAAAGATCCCTTAGTTGCCTTTTGGGCTATTAATTTCTGAGAAACAGTCGATCTTATTAATGACTGTATTAATAACATTAACGAGTATATTAATGACTACACTCATCGCGATTAAACGCCCCTTGTATTCATTTATATCTTGACGATCAGCGTTTAAATAATGAATAATGAACTACAATGAATAAGAATAGCCACATTTATGTTGATTGTAATACACCTGTAATGTTGATTACAAACAATTTACTTTTTTACAACATTTAATACAGAAGGTTTATATTAAGTAGCATTTTACTCCACAATAAGTATTTGTTCTAAAATGTATTTGAAAGTTTTCGAAAATCCACCACGAACAATTATTTTTAAATTTATCACTAGTAAATTATATATAATTATTTATGGAGTTACGAGTGAGTTGATCGTTGTGTAGTACTCTTGTCAGCAGTTCGGATAGACACTTAGATCCGACCGGAAATTAAGTCAGAGTTAACTGGTTCGTCACTAACCCTAATTATACAGACATTGCTCTTGGGTGACTGTAGTGTAAAGATATGCTGGATCACCACTGATACAGTGCCTACTAAATTGATTAACTCGTTATCATTTACTATATTTAAATTAAATATGTTATTACTTAGATCTTTATACTTCTATCGAGATATACAGTTTATGATTCATACAATATGGTACTTAGTGAAGATAATTATTTCAAACAATAATATTTTAATATAATTAAATCAATTGATATGAAATTAATAAGTTAAACTGCTTAATGAATATATTCACATGGACACGTTGTTTTAAAGGATAACAATTTTGTTTTAGTTTTCATGCCAAATTCCTACAACAATATGCCTTCCGTTCATAAATTATATTAAGAAATTTACTAAACTACCAAAGAATATTGCATAGTAGTCTACTCCACTGCTATTAAAGTCAAGCAACATGTTGTAACACGGACTATTGGGAAAGTAAACTAAAAATATCATTTTAGTATTTATTACAATTTAGTTAATATGTTTTTTTATCTATAAATCATTTATAAAGTTCAAGAGTGATTTTTTACGTAAGCTTATCGACAAAAAACGTTTTCACGTCAATTATAAGTGTAAACAGTTTGTACTAAAAAGTTTGGAATATAAAAAATAATGTTCCAAATAAAATAGTCTAGGCTCAATAAGTTGACCTTGCTTACAAACATGTGATGAACTAATTTTCAACGACTTTGATGCATGTTTTATTTAGGAAAAATAAAAAATACAATATACTGTTAGGTGGAAGTAGGTTTTAGATGGTCATTTATAAGTTACTTCGACTCCTTTTGAAGCCTCTGGTATTTAAATGTTAATAGTAAAAATAAAGCTAGTCTGCATATACAATTACATTTTATATTAATTGCATTATGTTATGGTTATAGCAAAACCCATTGTGTAAAATGTACTATCTTGGTATGGATGTATTGATTGTCTTGAATATTTTGACTATTATTTGTAAAAATATGAACGTATTATAGACTATGTGGGAAGCTTTGTTCGTTCTATTTTATACTTCATGAAAATTCTAGTAATTTCAACATAATAATAAAAAAAAGAACGAAAGCTATTAAATACTGTTTGCAAATATTACATTTAAATAAAAAACTTGTTTTAAATTAAGCAGCCATTAAATAACAAACTTCAAATGAAGATGGGTCTGTAGTTGATTTATTCAAACTCTACCCCAAACCAATTATCACAAGTCGCCAGAGGTCGTAATTAGCCCTTTGCAAGTTTATCACGACAAATCTGTTGAACAAACGTACAAATTGATGAACCGTAGTTACTTAATGACTTCTAACGACTTATGAATTGTATTGCTCTTTAATGTTATTTTGGAACTCAAACCAAAACTCGTTATCGTCGATTTACATACTTTTTACCAAACTTTATTGTCAGTATGAACATTGATTTTAGAAAATCTACAAACTAATCATAAAACTGAGTAAAAATGTTTAACCGAAAGGTTTGCATTGTACACATTGCTTTCATAATGTCAAGGACTACTAGAGGAGAGATACGACTCTTGATGTTACTTTACGAAACCTATTAGAAGATCTATTAGACTCAATTTTAATTTCATTTTTCCAAACTACTGAGATGTAATGTCTTTATCAATAAAATTAGTTAACTTTACTAAAGTACGATTTGTTCAATTTCATTATTTCATTTAATGTGCATACAATTAATTGTTTATCTAACTACTTTCACTTACTTTATGCTGTGTAAAGTAAATATTATTTTTTAATTTAATTTTTGAAAGCTATATTAACAAAATGAATATATGAACTCAAACTATGATGGAAAGAAATTATGAAATATAAATGACTTTATCTTAACTGGATGCTAGGACTAAATTGTCCTCTCTATCACTTAACCTCAATGATAATAAATGTATAATTAATACAATGTTTAATGTATTACAATAATTAACTTTAGACTGAATTAGACTGTAATTCAGGGACTATATTGGCAGGCAATATATTTTTTTATAAGTCTAAAAACTGTTGCTTGAGATATTATTATAAAAGAGCAGTAAACCTATGAAGTAATTTACTGAAAAACTGCTCTAAGAAATACTTGTTTAGTCTATGTAAAATAAATATACTTTAAATTATTATAACTGTTGTTCAATTTGATCCTTCAACTCTTGTGTAAAGTAAACATCTTACTATGAATATACTAAACCGTGTCTCTTTTAGGATTATAATTGAATGGTTTTTAAGATTCTAAATTCTGGAGTGCATATTATTTAATAAAGGAAATGTCGACCTTAGTTAGTAACAATGACTACATACGTTCATTTTAACCTATCACACTCATTCGCACTTCACATTGTATTATACCTTGACGATCAACATCTTAATAATAATATTATTAATTCCCTAAAATGACGTAGGAAACATGTTAATAATCTGTGATCTGATGTTTTCACGACAGTAATATTTCCAAAAAAAGTTCTAACTATGCTTTATATATGACGCCCTTTAATAGAGCCGTCAGTTGTTCATCGTACGTACAAAGTCGATATTTACTGTCAGTGTTGATGACACATCTGTCATGTCCCTTGGGATAGTTTGTTGTGCTAAGTTATCAAATACTTCGTACATAATAGTCAGACTGCCTAGCAGGGCACAAGCATTTTTAGAGTCGACAAACGTTCTTCAAATTTATGGTCATTACAAGTTTGTTATGTCTTTTTATTATTATACGTTAGGTTCAAATTCTTAACTTGTATTGTGACTTGTTTAGCAGTCATTGATAATAATGGCCAATTGAGACCATAACCTAACCTGATGCTCAGGTGTTTGCTTGCAGTGGACAAGAAAATAATTACTCCGGGGATCCACCAAAGGCTTGCAAGAAGACAATTACGTAAACTTAAGTCAGTGCCTTGTATTATTATGAAGGTAATTGTTTTGTATGTAGTCTATTATTGTATGTAAATTGACATCGGATAAGTTATCTTGAACAAATATAAACTTATAAAGGCATTTAACTAACGCTATTTAGTTGGTAATACTTAAAATATGATAGATATTTGAAATGCAGTATAAATATGTTTTAAGATTTTTTCATACGTAATTTTAGTTTTACAAAGAATTTATGCAACAATTTTCTCTTTTATTATTCATATTAAGGTAGTAACAGTTGTAACAAAACAAATTTATTATAAATGCTAAAAAAATTTAACTGTGAAATAGTTAGATAATTGTATCTAAAATTTCTTTTAATATAAGATAAACTTATTACACCTAAGACAAAACAATTGTATATATTTATCTACAATTTATTTAATTGATGAAAAACTAAATAAAGACTCCTTTTAATACACATCACACCCTATATACTCACTCACACTTTACGCACGAAACAAGCGAGGCGCACGCAAATACACAAGGCCTATTAAATATTACATTTCCTTTAGGCTAACGATATGTGTGGGAAAATTATCAGCTAGTGTAAGTGGGATAATCAGAACAGTATAAGGTAAATATTGCGAACAGAAACTAACAGTCAAGTCCAGGATTCGGAACTGTGCTATCTCCAACTCGGTACAACTCTGACGCCTTGGACCGCTCAGCCTCTAGCTCTTCCATAAATGTACACTAGGGCACATATGTACGCTTTGTGTGACAGTCCCATAATTCTTTGCGCTTTTGGAAATATGGCATTAGGCCTTGTTCTTTGATCAAATTCTAAATAGTAAGTCAACTTTAATACGTAAGACTGGTAGGTTTTATTTTTAATTTTTTTATTTTTTTTTATTTTTATGTTGTTCTAATGAGGTAAATGGTTCTTCTAAAATATGTATCCAAAGGTATTCCTTAGTTAAAGTCTACGATAAAAAATGTGTGTTCAAAATTGCAAGTCAACTAAAAGTAAATACTATGCTTAGTTTTGTTTGTGTTTCAACAGTTGTTTTTTATTGTTTTAAATCAGATAGTTTTAAATATACATTAAATACGCTTTTTTTACACCAGCACAAACATTATACATATAAATTGTAGTTTTATGAATTCACTAAAAACCTTTAGTGGCAGAAAGTCATTTAACCTTTTAAGGGCAGTATAATAAAGTCCAGGTAATTTATGATATTTTTAAATTTTACTTGCCACCTAAAATTGTGTAGTTTAAACTTTGAATATATGTAATATATCGATTAATCAGCTGGTCAGAATATATCTTTTTTAGCACTGACATTTTGTTTCATTTGTGAAATGCTTAAAGTGCTCTGTTTCCGTTAAAAATTTTCGGAACTACACATAAAAACACCCTTGAATAAACATACAACGTTTAGTAAAACGTTGGGGTGAATCAATTTACTACTTTTAGATGTTTTTGTATACAAAAGTACGGGGGTTAAGTTTTTTTTACATATTTAGACATTCTAATAGCTATCCCGAACCATTTTAACAATCTTTCCTACACTACAATTAATTATAATACAATATTCTCCAGAATTATTGTAGTAATAGTAATTGATATAAATAATTTCTTAGATAAGCTGAAAAACATACTGCAAGGCGTTATAGATTATTGTTCATGGCTACTTATTACAGAGTACATTTCATTTGTGCCCTTTACTTCGAGTAATATAGTTGTTGAAGGATTATAATATACATACGTTATTAAAATGCACCACTAACCACATAAGTAGCAGTAGTTGAAATACTTGGAGTAACAAGTACTTTACGACGCTTTTATCGTAAGGTCTGATGTGCAGTTTGCAACTAGAACCTGGTCGTAAACACACGCTGTGTCTGTTTCCTAAACACTTGATGGATTGTAAATCTCCAAATATTATCTACCTATCATAAACTTCGTCATAGTATGTTATCTTGTTCCAGTCCATTACAAACAAAACAATAAAGTTGTTTTATGATGCTTCTAACATTTCCCGCTTTTAATATTAGAAATGTGTATTTTTTAAAGTTTTTCAATGATGGGCATATTTACTGCAAACAATCTACAGAATATACATTTTTTGTAACTGGTACATAAAGGTCTTAAACTGATATTTAATAAATTTATCTTGTTTTGTTTTCCAAAGATAAATAAATAATTAAATATACTATAAAATAATAGTAAAAATTGGTATACATTTACTGAGGAAGCTTTCACAGAGAGTTTTATGTTATAAACTGCTAAGTAGATTACAAAACTAAAAGCCTATATATTCGTAAACTAAGAATGGATTTTGCCTGTACAGTATTTGGTCAATATGTCAGTTCCAATGTCTTTTAGTGAAGTGGTCTTGACTGTCTCATCACTGTATGAGGGTTTGGCCAGTGGCCGAGTGGTCCAAGGTGTTAGGGCTTGTACCTGAGTTTGAAACATCGCAGGTTATAATCCTGACCTCGACTGCTAGTTTTTCTCACTAATGTTCACCTTGTACAATACTTATTCTCCCCATTAGTCTGTCTGATAACTTACCTACTCAGATTAATATTCTACGAGAAAGAAGTGTAGTAAGGTTAAAGAGGATTTTGTTCCTCTTAACCCATCTATCTATCTATCTATTCATAAGACGTCGATCGTCAAGATATGGGCGAATATGGATTTCGAATGAGTGTGATGAGTGTAGATGAACGAATGTAGTCATTGTTACAAACTAAGGCCGACTATTCCTTAGAAAGTGTCATTTATTAATAGCTCAACGACAAATGAACAGCCGGTGTTTATCACATGATCCTTCTCAAAATGTATTCTCTGAATGGGATCGAACTGAGAACCTTTAGCACATGAAGCTGGGATTGAACCAACTACGTTACCGACCAATTATGGGATTGAACCAACTACGTTACCGACCAATTATGGGATTGAACCAACTACGCTACCGACCAATTATGGGATTGAACCAACTACGCTACCGACCAATTATGGGATTGAACCAACTACGCTACCGACCAATTATGGGATTGAACCAACTACGCTACCGACCAATTATGGGATTGAACCAACTACGCTACTGACCAATTATGGGATTGAACCAACTACGCTACCGACCAATTATGGGATTGAACCAACTATGCTACCGACCAATTATGGGATTGAACCAACTATGCTACCGACCAATTAACCTTAAAACATACCTAAAACCTTAACATAACGTTAAGACGCAGCTCGTAGAGATAAGCGCAAATATGTGATGCGAAAGAATGTAGCTATTAAATGTAGTCACTGTTACTAAATAAGTTCGACTATTCCCTAATAAGAGCCATTTACTAATAGCCAGGATAACTAAGGGACCAACAGTTTTATGTGGAATCTGAACCAAGTATAATTAGTCTGATTTTCAGCTAATTGTCAAGCGTGATATTAAGTTTTATTCCCAACACACAATTTAGACCTTGTATACCACCCACGAATCCTCTAGTAGTGTCTACGACGATGGCAACCATTGAGTGGACGTCATCTTAGTATTAAGAGGACCGAGCATAGAACCTATCGTCTACTATATCCACAACACATTTTCCCTAGGAAGCGTATTTACAATACTGTGCCGATAGTTAAAAGTCAGTCTGTAAAACATTTAAAACCTTTTTACTGTGAGAAAAACTTATAAAAAAGAGGCAATTTCGTAAAATACTAACTTCACTATAGAACTTTATTTTAAAAGTACGTCTTTGAAAGGAACCCACAATTCAGGATGATAATGCAAAACGTGTTTAGAGGCATTCAGAACCATTACACTGACTGTCAAATGAACAATCACATTTGCCAAACAAGAATACTGCTCTTCTGACAAATGGGAGTATTTAGCCCTCTAATCTAGTGAGTGGATTTAGGATTATAATGAACAATACAAATGAACTAATACCACCTTTATAAAGCCAATTGTAAGAACAACATTATGTTGTCAATATACAATCGATATGCACAATTTACAGTTGTAAAATAGTTGTATAAAGGTGACCAGTTAGGTAAATTATTCAGCTGTTTACGCATTTCAATATTTGTTCCCAAAAACAGACATATTTATGGTGTTTAAATAAGCATTAAATTTTTCAGCGTAAACGATGAATTTATGTGTCCCCCGCGAACTATTTATGCTTGCGTGTACTTATAAAAAAAAAAAACAAAAAAAGGTAATATTATCATCTGGAATACATATTAAAAACTGTAATATTCATGTATTTAACACTTTCCGTATTTAAATGTGCCCACTCACACAACCGTAAACGTACAATGGTATTAATCATCCTCAACGTAAGTATATGGGTGGGTGGGTGGGTCATCACTACTGAACGTGTTAGGGGTAGCAAGTGGGCTTTTCTTATTTATAATTCCTCTTCTACACCTCTTTTTATCAAGAAGAGACCTGGATGTCCATGCACGTGTTTAGATTTTGTCTTAGCCATTTAACTTGGGATATCTTTAACATTTTTTTATTTTAAATTAACTTCATACTGTAAAGCGATTATGCGAGCCAGTGTCCGAGTGGTTTTGGCCGTCATGGCTTTCATTTTGGGTTAGAGATAGCTCTAGTTGGGATCCGGCCTAGACTGGAAGATTTATCAGTAATTTTCACCTTCTACTGTACTGCTTAGCCCCCTTATAATTTCCTTGTAATGTATGCTAAATTTCTTGTGTCCCTAAAAACTGTGATTTATAGTATTTACAACAATGCATTTGTATTTAAAACACACACACACACACACACACACACACACACACACACACACACACACACACACACACACACACACACACACACACACACACACACACACACACACACACACACACACACACACACACACACACACATATATATATGTATATATATATATATATATATATATATATATATATATATATATATATATATATATATATATATATATATATATATATATATATAAGACGGCATGTATGTAGGGTAATCGACAGTTGTATATAGACACTATCCTTATGGGTGGTTCACATGTTTAGTAGGGCATAAATGTGGACACCCTTTAAGAATATTAGAGGGTGAAATATCCAATAATTGTATCAGTAGTTGTTTAGGTCGGTGGGAGGGTCAATACACCGTATGACTATTAGTAGGCTGGTGAGTATATACAATCGCAAGGAGGGTAGATACCCCAAAGTGTATGGGTGGGTGCAATGATCAGTAATTACGTAAATGTGTAGGTGGTGGTAAGGTTAACAACATCTTAGCATTGTATAGGTTCGTGGTAGAGTTAATAATCCATAGTTGTTTAGGTCGGTGGGAGGGTCAATACACCGTATGACTATTAGTAGGCTGGTGAGTATATACAATCGCAAGGAGGGTAGATACCCCAAAGTGTATGGGTGGGTGCAATGGTCAGTAATTACGTAAATGTGTAGGTGGTGGTAAGGGTAACAACACCTAAGCATTGTATAGGTTCGTGGAAGAGTTAATAATCCGTAGTTGTTTAGGTCGGTGGGAGGGTCAATACACCGTATGACTATTAGTAGGCTGGTAAGTATATACAATCGCAAGGAGGGTAGATACCCCAAAGTGTATGGGTGGGTGCAATGATCAGTAATTACGTAAATGTGTAGGTGGTGGTAAGGTTAACAACATCTTAGCATTGTATAGGTTCGTGGTAGAGTTAATAATCCGTAGTTGTTTAGGTCGGTGGGAGGGTCAATACACCGTATGACTATTAGTAGGCTGGTAAGTATATACAATCGCAAGGAGGGTAGATACCCCAAAGTGTATGGGTGGGTGCAATGATCAGTAATTACGTATATGTGTAGGTGGTGGTAAGGTTAATAACATCTTAGCATTGTATAGGTTCGTGGAAGAGTTAATAATCCGTAGAATCGTAGGTGGATATATGGATCTATATCCACAAATACGTTTAGCCGGGTGGATGGGTCGATATCACCATACTTATATTCAATAAATTATATGTTTAGTATGCTATATGATTCCTTATTAGGTCTAAGCCATATTATTTTATATTTTGAACGTAAAGTCAAGTAAGTGTTATTTTAATGAAAAAAATCAATAAATTATAACCTACTTTCGTGTATAATCAGTGTTGAGAAAGAAAAATAAATGTATTTGGTTACCAGTAGTACCAGACCCATGGTAAATGGCCTTTGAACAGCGCATGTGCGACATATTTTGTCCCCTAAACGCTCTGTCATATTTTCTTTTTACAGTTACTGCTAGAAGCGTGTACCTATCATTTCGACAATGATTCCACTTGCCACATTGTTTACATTGGACGTATATTGTGCCGTTTAAATGATTGATCAGTTGGCAGTTTTACAACATAATTAAATTTGTCCTAACTATATGTAAAATATTTTATCAGTATTAAATGAATATGTTTTAAACGGGACAAAACCTTTCAGCCCACTGCCACTGGAGGCGAACTGTGGTCGGATAAGAAAACGTTCTCCCTTCTCTACGCGCTATTTACTTTGAGAGTATAACATACACTACTCTCTGTGATTGTAAAAACTCTCTAATAACTAACGTGAGGTCGTTATTTAATTATTTACAAAATAGCATTAGCAAATAGATTCCATTATAATACTAGTAACATTTTCTAAAACATTATTTATTAACATGCTCTTGAAAACTAACCAATCAGCTATAAAATACTATAAGTAATAAACATTCCTTCATAAACAAATCAATTTTAAAATAGCTTCAGTGAAATAATTAAAATGCTTTCATGAATGAATAAATTATACAAGGACACTAATAATTTAAATGAATAATACACCAAGCAATTTCACAAATATTGGATAAAATGAATAGATTAATATTTAATTAAAAACAATACAATTTTACTACTTCCGGACAATTTGTTAAATTCACAATGCAGAAACCCAGCTAGGTAATAATAAATACAGCTCGATCCATATAATAATGACATGGCGTCCGCCCCATGGTTGCATTGACGTGTACACTACTAGATAGTGTGTGGTGTCCAAGTTAGATGGTAGTCAAGGTTCAGATGTAGGGAAGAGAACTGAGTATCAGGCTTGTCAGTCAGCTGAAAATCAGAACATTACTATGTGGTTCAGATTCCACGTAAAGCTGTAGGTCGCTCAGTTACCCTTTCTATTGAGCTATTCATGAATAGCTCTTGCTTAGGAGTTGACCTTAGTTACAAACAATGACAACATTGGTTCATATTTACTCATCACACTCATTCGACCCTTATACTCACCCATACCGTACTATCGGCGTCTCACTAATGAAAAAGTAATAAAAATTAATAGTAAAGAGTAATAATATTACAAGTTTAATTAAATATTGCTGCCATTCCCTCAATTATTAAATCGTCTCATGTCATATTAGCAAATGGAGAGTAACTCTAACAAAAAATTGATAAAAAATAAGATAAATAAGTGTTGATAAAACATTATCAAGAAATATTATAACAAAAAATCCTTTGTTCTGAAATGTCCTTTTCTGTTCGTTTGGAGCGCATGTTTTAGATTAATGTATAATTGTCTGCGAAAACAACATTTTGTACTATAAAACTAACAGTAATTTAATTTAATTGCATGTTAAACTTCTCTGCATTGTATGTTTTTTATATCATTTCTATTAAACTTAGACACTTAGCAAATGTGTGTTTTAGACTATAAATAATTATTGGTAAATCATTTGTTGAATCAATAGTTGGACGGCAAATGGATTTTGATGCTCTCTTATTATTTTGACATGGTGAAGCCTGCTGCTATCTACCTATAATACTGTCATATGAGAGGATCAAAATGTCAAATAAAAAAAGTATATATATATATATATATATATATATATATATATATATATATATATATATATATATATATATATATATATGTGTGTGTGTTAAATTATAATTTTAGCAAATATTACAAAATTTCAATAAATAAAATTTTGTAAATAAAAAAAAGTTTAAAAGAGTTATTGGTAATTATTAACTGTTTCAATAGGCCTCCAAATGTGGAAAATCAGCCCTCACAAATTCCATGACCACAATTAAATTTACATTCTGAATCTGGTTAATGTTAACTGAAAATGTGGTTTTTAAAGTGGACTCATTTATCGACTGGCGTAATGTTGGGCGGACGGGAGTAGTTAGGCGGGCGAGCGCAAGGCAGCGCTGGGCGTCGAACAGACCGTCAGTCGGTGTTTGGCAGCCGAGCCGGTATTGTCTCGCTCGCGAGTGACTTGTGTGTTCTATATTTGGTGACGGTGTACTAGTGTCATCATCTTAAATAGCTGTTACTTCCACTATCTGGGGTAAGTCCATGCATTATTGTTTTTTTTTCTTGTTATGCTTAAGATAAATAATTAATTAAAAATGTTACTGTACTCCACCCATCATGGGCGGGTGACTTCACAAAGTTCACGGAATGCCAAAGGGTGACAGTTAAAATGTTTAAATTAAAATTGTTTCAACTTAAATCAATACTGCCATAAGTACTAGTGCTTTATAAAACTATACAAATTAATTAATCTTTTTACTAATAAATTTGTAAAACACAAATATTTTCTCGTCTGCACAAAAAAGTAATTGTGTATCTAGTAAACTTATAGCTAGTAATAAATTAAGATCTTTGTTGGATTTTGAATAAAGAGAACAGTTTTATGATTTATTAATATAATAATTACAATTAATTTCTTTTGTGTTATATTGCTACTATCATTTTTATTTAACAACAATTATTGAACTTATAGAACGTAGTGTCTGATGGTTGTAAATATTTTTAAATTTGAAAACTAATGTTTCAATTAAAATAATTTGTAACAATACATATTTTTATTTTACAAAAACGAACTTTGGTCTCAATTCAGGCACTACTTATAACCTTGTTGTTGATTGTAATAAAAATATTGGTTTTATTTATAAAAATTAGATGACATTTATCAGAATGATTTTCAATCTAGTAACAACTTTAATTTTTGTCATACGCTATAACAACTATAAATATAAATGGTTACTGATATTTCTCTCCACATACTAAGTACTGTTGGGTTTATTATAATTTTAATGTGATTTAAATACAATTATACGTAATTGAGTTTAACAGGAATACACAATTAAATACATCCAAATGATATTAAAATAGTGACATTGTATCAAGTCAGCACAAGATTGCACAATTAAATACACCCAAATGATATTAAAATAGTGACATTGTATCAAGTCATCACAAGAATGCACAATTAAATACATCCAAATGATATTAAAATAGTGACATTGTATCAAGTCAGCAAAAGAATGCACAATTAAATACATCCAAATGATATTAAAATAGTGACATTGTATCAAGTCAGCACAATTAATTTGCATATTATAAGGTAACCTTATAAATTTGACTACTTCATTAATTTTTTTTTGTCTTTTTTACTTTTCTAATGTTAGACGTACATTAACTATAACCCATATGCAACTATCCAATGGCTTAGCCATTACAGAATTGTACAAAATAGTAAAAGTTAAAATTCATCTCTCTTTACCATAAAGTTCGCTGTATTTTTTTACCATACATTATATATTGTGGCGAGAAAATCAAAAATAAACCTACATTTACATAGTTTATATAGAGTAAAACATATACTAACACGTGAGAAGTCTATATTTATTGGCACTGTGTTTATCTAAACTCTTCATTTATTGATCGTGGAATTAAAAAAAAATTAGAATTACAGGTTATATTATTTACAGAGTGGTAAAAGTATATCATTTTAATTTCACCTAGGTTATTTAATTTCAATTACAGGACGTATATACCTACATTTACTATACAAATGAAATTGGGGTTTTTATATATTTTTACTAACTTTAATGTTTATGTAAGCTTAATTTATCAGACAAATCAGACAAAGAAATTTATTTTAAACGTTTAAGAGAGAAATTGAACTAAATTTATATTTTGGAAATATCTAATCACTATACATTACTTAAAAATAATAAATTCAGTCTTCCTTATGAAAATAGAAATCACAGTAAAAAGATGATATCACAAAACATTACGAAGACGAGTGTCATAACAAATTGTTCAGAGACCAAACTTAACCTACTTATCCACAACTATTGTGTAAGAAGGTTTAAATCGAATTGGGTCGGTCACAGAATATAAACTTCTACTGTCTTATACTAGATGATTTCTTGGACTGTGAATTCTCATGTTTTTCTCTGATGCATCCTCATCGCTTTCAAGATTGTTTATAAAAATAATTAACATTAAATAGTTTTGTCTGGTATTATTTTCATTCAATATGTCCTGTTGAAATTAACAGTGTTTTTACTCGTTTTGATTTCTTACCTTGTCATTATGTTATCGTTGAGCCTACTAATTGTGATCTTGGAACTGTCCTCATTCTACTACCCATGCTCAGTATAAACTGCACAATGGACTGTTCGTGTCAAAAACCTTTACGTTTAGAACGATAACACTGATGAAATGGAAAGAAGATTAATATTTTTTTGCTTTACAGTACTCAAATAATTTCAATAAAAATATTTTGGGGTCGTGGAGTTGTAATAGCGCAAAAACACATAATTCGATTTGTATTTTCTCTAGTTGTAAATTAAACATTTACTTGAATAAAAAACTTAAGGTATTACTAAAGTGTATGTATGTAAACAAAAGACAATATTTATGACGTTGTGACACGACAAGAATGGAGAAATTAATTTAAACGCCAACTTATTGTTTTGTAATAACCTTTTATCTGTAATACGACGAGGGATATATGCTTAGTTATATAAATATAAAGAAAATAACTAAGCTATAAAACTAATATTATTTTGATAAAAAGCCAGCGTATACTATTATACTTATTATAAAATAAAATATAAACCGCTATATAAGAAGCAGACAGGTCATAAATTGTTAAACTTTTATTTTTGATGATTTTAAAATACGCCTTAATTAAAGCGGAATTAAGGCAGAAGTTGCCATTTATTATACTACCCCTCTTCCCTCTGTTCTGTTTGACACTGATAAACTAATAATATTGCATTTTAAAATAATTGTCTTCTTTACATTTATTTTATTTCGAACAGTTAACGTTGATATAAAAGACCCTAAGATTTGTTTAATGCCTTTAATTAACATGTACATGTTATTTTATTTTCAACCCAAAAGTATGAAGTATACATTACCATTACTAATTTTAATATTAGTATTTTTCCTTAGTTAGTTGTTTTGTTGTTCTTTACTTGTTTATTTTGTTATATTTACATATAATAAAATAACGTCTACAAATTCTATTACTAATCTATTTTATAGAGTTATAACAAGCAGGATTCAGATTCCTGATTCATTCTGTCCTTTTCAAGCAAATTTTGCTTTCACAGATTTTTAATTATTTTATATAACGTAACAAAATATGTTACATAATAATTAATTTATAGTAGTTTTTCACAATAATGGAAATTTAATTCTTAAGAACTGACTTTTATGTGTCATCTAAATTATTTGAAGATATTCAAACAAAAAAAGAAAAACATAATAATTATTATGGTTTACCTTATAATTATGTTGATAATATTACTAGTAATTGTTTAATAGATTGCTATTTTTATACGATTTCTTAACCTACTATACTACAGAACATGATATAGTTTTGATTAGTTTACTAACAGGTAAGGGTGATGTTGATGATTCGTGCTACCATGCATTAGATGCTTAGATTAATAGATAACCAGTCTTCCTATAGCATTTAAAACAATGCAAGATTGATTAATAACATTTCATAATGTTTCAAAGACACTTGTGATATTTTTTGTAGGCTAAATATGTTTAAAGCATCTTTAAACTATTTTAATGAAAAAAATGTTTTACTTAATTATTAAAAAGCATTTTTATATTCTAAATTTCCCAAGTACTGTACTAAAAAATTTTTTTGTTATAAAAATGGTACTTACAATATATTATTAATTTTTAATACATTTAAAAGTATATATTGTATAAAAACACGATTTTTAAAACCGTATAACAAACTCATATATAGCAGTAAAACTTAGACAGCAAACTTCACAAACCAATGTGGCCAAACTCCAGCAGGTT
This sequence comes from Stictocephala bisonia, assembly GCA_035578905.1. Lineage (NCBI taxonomy): Eukaryota > Metazoa > Arthropoda > Insecta > Hemiptera > Membracidae > Stictocephala > Stictocephala bisonia. The sequence continues at coordinate 282,975 of JAQJVL010000883.1, forward strand.
TTTACCACGACACTCTGGGTCTCCACACTGTGTTTAATTAACACAGTGTGATAGACTACTGTCGTGACTATATATACTTGATTATTGATAAGTAACGTTAAAAAAACACAACACCTATATGCAATATTTTACCACAAAATAAATGTATATATTCCCAAAATTATAAACTCTAGTCTTGTACGTAACAAATTAAATAAAAGCAAAGTAGATGTTATTTTAATGTTTAATAGCTTTAGGTCACAAGATTGGAGGATTATATCCCTGTTTTTCTTTAACGTAGTTTAAAAAAAACAAATTTTTTTCAGAATACTATTGTTTATGGGCAAATACAGAATTTTAATTTAATTAAAACTGTACTCAATTATTGATCTTAATGCTTACTATATGATAGGTTGTTAAATTTATGGAAAACCTACAGTACATGGTTTAGAACACTTACTATACAGTTTTAGTTCAAAGTTTTTATTAATACAAATTATTTATATAAAAAGACAGTATTTTTTGTACTTAATGATATATAATATTTAGTATCATTTAATACTAGATATTATATATATATTATATATATATTATATATTAGGGGGATATTTTTTATGTATTTCTGATAGTCATAAATTGACACTACATAGTAAAAAAATAAGTTTTTGAAAAATAAATTCAGCCATTGGAGTAAGTTTTTAATATCTATATGCAGCTACACATGGTGAAAACGAAAATACGGCCTTAGCAATGAATTTGTTAATATAATTACACATATATATAGAGGTACTAAATGCTGATACACAAATTCATTTTAACGTAAACAATTAGTATCTGTATACAACACCTTTACAAAACCAATTCTTTTTCTATTTGAAATAAATTGTACCCTAATAATTTAGTATATTTAACATGTTAAATTACCTTTTATAAATAATATTTAGTAAATAAAAAAATTGAAAAGTCTCATCTTACAAACTATACTATGTGTGTTTTTTTTTATTCTTAAATTACTATAAACATTATAAGAATATATTGAGTTAATACTCTATTATTAATGAATTTATCTTGTGTACTAGATGATTAAACGAAATAGTTTGTCTGCAGCTGTGTAAATAAAAGTGCTTAGTGTAAAACACTGTTTAAATACCTCTACATTTATCGTAAAAGGTTTTACAATTAAGACTCAGCGTGGCGGAGAATCCCTGTTATACTTCAATTTCAAAGGTTCCTGTCTTTTGTCAGTGTCTGGCCCTTGAGGGCTCTCTTTGTAAAACTGGTTATTCGATTTACCTCCACAATGTTTTTTTTCCATTTCTTCGTTTTGAACTGTTGAAATTCTGTTTGTTATTTCATTTTAATACTGTCCGAGTATAGTGTGCACATTTATACAATTAAGTATAAGAAATTATTTGCATATTATATAATACTTTTTTACTACACAAATATTTTAAGTTCAATCTTTTAATTTTTATAATTGTAGTAATATTTTATATAGAATTTATTTATAATTTAGGAATTAGTAGCACAGTTCTTCTACTATAAAACTGAGACGTTTTGTTCTGGAGATTGAAGGTTCTATCACTTGTCTTCTTAATACCAAAAGGACGTCCGATCAATGATTGCTTAAGGCATTGGCACTACTAGGGAGGTTAAATGTGTCTATATTGGGTAATAGCTAGTTTCAAGAAGTTGTGTATGGAAGAGAACATCGTATCTTGTTTTTTTTTAAAGTAAAATTAGACCAACACCATTTACACTACTACCAAAACTAAGTGGTTCGAATTCCTCCTGTAGGTCTCTTATTTTCCATGGCGATTGGGCTATAAATAAAACGCCCTTTATGAAAATAAATGGAACTCAGTTAGTGACCAGACTACACAGGACATCCCACACTCATCCTACGCTTAAGTAGTCTTTAACAATCGTCTTAAAGTACGAACAATTTTATTTCGGTATTTCATATCTAGGAATACGTAAAGTTGTTTGAGTGAGGGAATTCCGAAATTCAAATCAAATAATATATCTAATAAATTGACTGTGGAGTAAATATTAGTTTTGTTATCAGTTACTATTCCTATTATACCTTCTAATTAATTAGATGCACTCAGATAGCAGGCATATTTATATTATGAGTCTAGGAGTTGACATATCTCTAAGAACATTAGAAAATTAAATTTTTGAACAAAATTGTTATATTGTAAAACGTTTATATTTTATTACGTATTAATTTATTGAACATACCTTTTAGGTTATTACGAAGGAAATGTAAACGAACGTTGATTATTACAACTATCCTATAAATATGTGTATGACAAATCTTACAGAAATTGATGAAACCTAAGTTGATGCATTTAGGTATAGATAATGGCACTAACTATTTATTTTAGATATAGCAATTATACCGTAGTAATAAAACACTTGCAATTAACAATCCTACTCTAAACAAATACATATACATTTTGTATTACAGCATTGTTGTTCTTATATGGTGGTATTAAACTGTAGCAACTGTAATGCTAAAAAATATTGTATACGTATATTTTATATGTTTGTATATTTTTGACATTAGAAGTAAAACACGTTTACGTTGTATAATATGTTTTAATATTTCACGCAATTTAAATTTAGAGCTATCCTCCAAAAAGATTACACTTAAAATATTAACTTACATAACTCCAGCGGCTGTCATATTAAGGTGCATTTTATACTTAACCTTGTATATAATGATAGAACATTGCAATAATGCATGGCATGGTGAATAACATTTAAAACCCGATCTTATAACAGAGCCACCATTTATAAATAATGTTTATGATGTGAATAAGGATTGGATTTGATAACCTGATCTATTTTAAATGTAGTTTATATTTCTGTAAGGTTTTTATTCTATGGTATGCTTGGAGTCGATCATTTTGAACATATTCATATGGGAAATAACAGGTAGCTTATTACCTATTAATACAACTTAAATATAACCATACTATTGTTATATACATAGTATTGCAAGATAGGATTCAACTTTTTTCCAGAATGTTCAAATAAATTCTAGGAAGTCTTTAATCTATAAAATATCCAAATTTATTAAATATTGAACAACTCAATAAAGAAAACCAGAAATATTTCCAGAAATAGTACCTGCAATTTTAGAAAACATTAAAATATTTAACAAATTCAAAAAATATATAACTATGTACGAGTGTAACCCTTATATAATTATAAAAAATATTGATAAAAAATTAAACGGTTAATGTTTGTCTGTCTGTCAACAGAAACAACTCGAGCATGCAAAAAAAAAAAAAAAAAACTAATAATAATAAACTGGACCTATCCAGCTGAAAATGTTCACTGTTATTCTTAGACTCTGGTTAACTCATAGGCTTGTTTTTATTTTGAAATTCCATCAGGGCACCACCCCAAGGGCTCGAAGAAGTATCAATGTAAGCCCTTTGGCAACACCAATTTGACAATTATTTCATTACTCAGCTGTTGGAAAAAAAACAACTTGCACAGTACTGAGGTAAATACCGTACCAAACCTAACCACAACACACTTCTGCTTTCACTAGTTTCAATTAGAAAAAAACTTGCAAATTTTCACAAAGGGAAACAAAGCTGTAAATATTATTTATGGTTCTGTAATATTAAATGTTCTTTTTTACAAAAATGATCATATTAAAAATCATTTAAACAACCTGCTAAAAACGTCATCCATGTTTTGTAATGCTGTTTGCAATGAGCACAAAATAAGTCAACGTAAACCCCCGTACAAAGGAAGGGTTCTGCTAGTGATATTATATACTACTTTTTCACTGAAATAATTTTTAACGTTGAATAAATCGAGATAGTCTGCAAATAAAGTTTTCCTACTAAATAAATTGTAAATGTCTAAGAAATAAAAAATACTATACAAGGTATTATGGCTAAAACTAAACATGTAAGCAATGTTTAATTTACCTTTTATAATAGCAAAACTGCAAAAACATTTAAGCATACAAATTAAGATGCTCTACGAGTAAGACTCTATGGGTGAATCAAACTTTAAATTTGTACATACCAACACCATAAATAATAATTTAAATTCAATGAATCGGCAAATTGCTTAGGTAGCTTACAAATATAACCCAGTGTAGAATCGGCACTTTCAATTGCCGATCGATTATGAATAATGAAATGAAATGAAAATGAAATGAAAAACGTCTTTATTTATATTCAAGAGGCGAAGTATAAATAATACAAATTACATTTCTACAGATTTAAACAAATGAAAACGAACCTTTTCTTAACAATTCACAAATGCAGTCTGTCTAAACCTGATTTAAGTGCATTAAAATTATGATAATTAAAAATACCAAAATAATGTTTTTCAAGCATCAGTTTAAGATGAAAAGTCACACAAAGAGATACTATTGAAATGAAATTTCTAAGCACAAAAACACTGACCGGAGGAATTTAAAATAAATAAATAAAATGTGGGTTTGTGACCTACAAATGGAAAATAGTTTATACCTTATATCCCAAAGGTTTCATTCAAAATGAGTAACAAGATTATCTGAAAAGCCACTATATATATAAAGTATTATAAAGTGATTGACAATATCATATGTTTATTGTAATTATAGTAGTGTACAATCATTTATAGTGTCAAATGGAGAAGAAAAAAGTCAAATTTAACAAGATAATTCCAGAATTATCTAAATAAGAATACCCCATTTAGGCAATACTCGGTTCTTTTAATACCAACACGGTGTCCACTCAATGGTTGTCATCAACGTAGACACTACTAGAGAAGTCTGGAGGGAAGAGAACTGAGTGTCAGGCTTGTCAGCTGAAAATCAGACCAACACTACGGTGTTCGGATTCCACGTAAAGCTGTAGGTCCCATAGTTGCCCTGGTTATTGGGATATTAATAAATAGTTCTTTCTGAGCTAAGTCGAACTCAGATAGTAACATTGACTACACTCATTCATCTACAATCATCACACTCATTCATCTTCAATCATCACACTCATTCACTCCTCATATTCGCCCATCCATCAACGATCGGCGTCTTAGAGATGAATAATGAATAATAATGAATAACCCCAAGTTACATTAATAATAATTTAGTTTTAACGTAGAACCTATGTTGTTGTACATACTTTATGAAATGCTTAGTCTGAGAACATAAGAGAATCCTGATATTAGGAATTACATATTTATTTCCTTTGTTTAAAACCGAAATAATGTGTGATAATTTATATATAGAAGAAAATGTTCCTCAGCAATACCAAGAATGCATAGATAACTAGGATGTCTCCATTACATTCAAGCCTTTTATAGCTTACAAAGCCATTTTAACTGGGCTAAACCAAGCAAACTATATAGGTCACTACAATAATCCGAAAAGAATAATAATATGGAGGCTTAAGTTGTGTCATGATGTCAGAGCTGCACGCAAGTTTCACTTGTAAACTGTTACTTTTTAATTAGTTATTAAAATTTTAATTTTACTTCCGTAAGATATGTAAAGTTCTCCCTATAGTGGAGGAGATAAAATGAGAATCGTAAATGCCAGCCACCAAGCAGAGATATCGCTTCTCCTGCTAACGTCAACTAAATGATTTCTATCAATATGAAGATAGCTGGGGAACTGTTAAATGTAACTGTTTCGTAAAATTCCAATGACTAATCTATGTATTTGACTCATAAAAAAGCTTAAAATCAGATCAAAACTATGTTGTTTGGATTTCCCCTGATTATTGGGATATTGATAAACTTACTGATATAAGGTTCGACAGTTAATTGAGTCAATCTTTACATTCATCACATACACATCTTGGATCCAAAAACGTTCAGAAAATTAGCAACTCTTTGAAACAGGCCAATAAGAGAAAGTATATGACTCTACGGATTATAATTTATACAGGAATATAATTTTACTACATGACTTACGTTTAATTTAAACTAAACATATAATTATTGATGAATGCTGTTAAACAGTATATATCATTAAAGTAAAAAAAGAAAAGTTCGTCTTTTTTACTAGGCAAAATTAGGGCTAAGAAGCCCTATCTCTAAAATTTACTTGGGGACCAACGCCTTTACGTGACTTCCGAACCACGGGAGCGGCAGGGCAAAAACTGTTATTGGTCTTATCGGGAATCGAACCCAGACCAACTGCGTGGCTAGCCATAGCCTTAACCCCTAAGCTACGCCAGCTCCATTGTATTATTGAAGTACTCAAACATACTGAAGTTTGGTTTGTATATTACGTACTTTCATAGATGTATACAAAACACACAGTTGTACTACTAACGAAATTGATATAAATTTTATGATAACCAAAGATTTTTTTATTTTTCAAAATGTAGTTTTTTTACCTCCATTGGTATAAAAGCAAACAAAGTGAAATTAAATTTACGACTGACAGACGTCGTCAATTTTCAACGTCCCTCTGTGACGTCATTGCCCCTCCAATTCAACACACGTCCTATTTGATTGCAATTACTCTTGCTCCAATGATTTTGGTCAGTTCGTATTCCAGACCCTACCAAAATAAAAAGTTCCAGCGTCGTATTTGTTGTATTTTTCCATTGGGTACTGGAATCAATATTAAATTTTATATTTATTCCCGTAAGTACTTTAAAATTAATTCTTCTTATGGATATTTTTTCTCTACACAATTTTCACAACCGTAATTAATAATAATTTCAATAAAATTAAATAATAATGAGGATTAATTATACTAAATGTAATAGTTTAGTCTATAGAATAATCGACAACTAAGGAATACAATATTTAACAAAACAGCTGACACTAGAATAACACTAAGTATTTTTAATAGTATACTTTAATATAAAGAAGTACCCAATTATAGTAAAAACTTTTAAATATACGGCCCTAAACTTATGTTATGAGTAAATTAAACTATAAAATAATATATATAATTTAAAGCAATAATTTAATTAGCAAAACTGTTTAAGTAAATCATTAAATATATAAAACCTTCTTCTACAGTTTAAAATTTAGTTTCATTTAGGTTTTTGCTTACTAAAAAGAATTAATTTATTATATGCAATGACTAAACATTAAATGAAACAAAAGTATGCTTGTTAATTTCTTTAAAAAAATCATTACAAATTAATGATTTCTTTTAAATCCTAATTAGTTTACCCCTTCAGTGGTGACCTACGGTCTGTGAGACCGTGCACTGAATGTTTGTTAATTTACTAAAAATCCACTAGAGTGTGCAGCGCGTCGTTCTAGGTACCTTCCTAGACGGCAGTTGAGAGTTCGCATTCGAAGTTGGAGCACGTTTGATTTGTGATGGTTATGTCAGAATTGTTTTCGGTGTGAGAGACCGACGTAACCACTAACGTATATGGTGTGATAGACCGACGTCACCACTAAGTACACAGTTTTCATTTTTCAGAAGGTGAGTTCATTTATATTATTATGTGTAGATAATTAAAATGTTATTAGATTTTGAATAGACCTAATCTACGATGTTTCTGGAAATGGGAATAGTACTTATAGTAAAGTTGAAATGATTATACATTCTGTAAATCAAGTTGATAAACATAACTTATAATTTCAATTATTAGAACAATAAGTCCTAATATATAACTATATGTAATAAACTAATATATTATTATTAATAATACAAAAACAATATATTATAGAGCATTATTTTCTGATATTTTTTTAATAATAACATTGCTCAATATAAATTACTACAATGATTTGGTAATAAATGATATATATTTTTACAACCGTTGCGTTTTTGTTTTGAAGTATATTTGTAATTAATTATCATCATATTCGTAATAAGCATAAATCAATATTCAACTATGCATTAAAACATAAGTTGTTCTTATAAAATTATTGTTATCACTAAGATGTGGTTATTTTTTCAGAATATGGATTACGAAGCACAGCAAGAACGACTCCGTGCATTGCTGGAGAATGTTAGTGAGGAAGACAGAGATTTACCTGAGCCTACTGCGTTTGATGACGACGAGGATGAAGATGAAATGGACCTTCCTGATCATGTTGAAACCCGTGATGAAGACTCAGAAAGTGAACAAGAACTAGATAGAGACTGTGAGTTTGATGACATGACACCTAATGCCAGTTATTATTCAGGTAAGGATGGAACTAAATGGAAAAAGCTTTGTGTACACAAAAACATTAGAACACGATCAAAAAATATTAGCACACAACTTCCAGGTTCCAAACAAGCAGTTAGGGGACTACCTCAACCTCTTGAAATATGGCGAAAGTTTGTAGATAGTCAAATGATTGACCTAATTGTAAAACATACAAATGAACTGATTACAATAGATTCAAACATACGTTACAGTAGGGATACATATACAAGACCACAAGACCAACAACAAATGTAGAAATAGAAACCCTCATAGGTTTATTGATTTTAAGTGGAGTACAAAAGTCTAACCGTTTAAATGCTGAGGAGCTATTTACTACAGACGGGAGTTCACCAGAAATGTTTCGCCTTTGCATGTCTCTTCAGAGATTTTTGTTCCTGTTACGTCACCTCAGGTTTGACGACAAGTGCACAAGAGCTCAACGTAACGATGTAGATAAACTAGCTCCTATAAGGGATTTTTTTGATAGGTTTGATTCAAACTGTAAATCAAATTACAGTGTGTCCCAATATGTCACAGTAGACGAAAAGTTGGAAGGTTTCAGAGGGCGGTGCAGCTTTAGGCAGTACATACCATCTAAACCCAATAAGTACGGCCTAAAGGTATATCCACTTTGCGATGCAAAAATATTTTATACTGCCAACCTGGATATTTTCCATCCGTTTATATGTCGGAAACCAGCCTCCAGGACCCTTCGCAGTCATCAATAGCCCACATGAAGTGGTAAAAAGAATGTGTGAACCAAGTTTTGGTACAAACAGGAACGTTAGCACTGATAATTGGTTCACGAGCGTTGATCTGTGTGAGGACCTTGCAGATAACTATGGACTAACCCTACTAGGTACTATAAGAAAAAACAAAAGACAAATCCCACCAGAGCTAATTCAAGGAAATAGACCAGTACCGTCATCTATATTCGCATTTGGAAACAATGCACACTGGTTTCTATGGTCCCAAAAAGGAACAAAAATGTATTGGTTGTATCATCAATGCATGATGATGACTGTATGGATGATGTTACAGAAAAACCACAAATGATTGTTGACTACAACCATACAAAAATAGGTGTTGACGTTGTTGATCAGTTGTGCACAAACTACAATTGTGCTCGAAACACTAGGCCAATGGTGCTATTTTATTCCATTTTGAATATTTCTGGTATAAATACTCAAATCATATTTTGTGCAAACAATCCTGTAACAAATGTAATCCGCCGAAAGTTTTTAACAAACCTGGCCAATGCACTCATGAAAGATCATTTGGTTGAGAGGGCGAAATGCACATATTTGCCACGACTGACCCGTGAAAGACTTATGCAAATCTGCAACATAGAGGAGCTAGAAATAGCCCTACGTCCCGAAGGGACTATTGGAAGGTGTAAGGAATAGAAGGTGGCTCAAAGAAAAATAGAAAAACAAAGTACCTCTGTCAGAAATTTTCTACATTCCTCTGCTTAGAACATGCTCCAATGTTATGCAAAAACTGTATTAATTAATATATGATGTATTAAATTTAAGTTGCAAAGTTTTAAATATGTTTTGTAAGTAGTAATTTGAAAATTCTTTTTATAACATGCAAGTTGATATAAGTTTTATGATGTTTTTAGTTATTGTTAGTAAATATTTTCAAGACACAAATCAATTCAAACAAATTTGTAAAAATATAAGTTTTGTAAAAGTTTGTTGTAATACGACCCAGCAATTAAAAATGTAACTAATTTTAATTTTTAATTATAAATAAAGATGTATATTAACATATCATATGGAAGAATTAAATTATTTACCCATCTTAACATGGTAAATTAAAAATTTTTAAAAAGTTGGTCTCACAGACCGACGTCGCCACTCATGTCATTATCATACACGTCACCACTGAAGGGTTAAATTAAACAGACGAGCTAAAATAAATAGTTAGCTATATGTTTTGAATTCACTAATATACTCGTATTAACATGAAACAGTATAAAAACTACAGAAATTGCCATTTTATAAATTTACAACACAACACAAAAGATAATCTGCAGAGACGTTTTTGTTGGAAAAAATTTTATCTAAAATCACTTTATACATAGTACTTTTCTTCTACAGTAAAACCCATAATAATTCATAAATTTTCTATTAGCTCGTTTATAAATAATCAATTGTGATAAAATGATTATTTTTTAATGTTCCAATGTTTGTATTTTAAACCTAAAATAATGATGAAATGAACAGGATTCCTGTATTAAATAAAATAACTCTGAACTTTATATAGTTAACAAAATTATTATTTAGTTCAGTAAGCTGAGTATATTAATTCAATATGTTTATGAAGTTATAATTTTGATCTATTTTTCTTTTAGAACCATTCTGATTTTATTTTCGTAATTAACTGTGACGCAATCTGAATTCTACAGATAGCAACAATGTGCTTAGATATTCTGTCCCAGTGATGAAACTATTAAAGCATTCCACTGAGGCTTACAGTTAGCCGTAATTCAATTTCTGTCATTGTTGCTACTAGTGTCTATCTCCCAATAACATCTTTCCACATTTATTTAATACTGTAAATTTTGTTTATATATTTATTAAATCTTAAAATATTAACAGCATATGAGTGGAGAAGTTAACTAAAAATGATTGTTCAGGGTCTTTAATATAAATGCATTAGTGTATATATATATGAACCGAACCTTAAACCGAAAAAGGACATACGCAATTAAAAGAAATTATTCATTTAAGCTATTTTATTATGAGTTCATAGTAATGTCTATTTAGGTAATAACATTTAAAAACAAATATACATTGCCAAAATATTCCTACAATGTTTTCTAGATAGTTAAGAGACCAAATCTTTGAAATGTTAAAACGAGGTAAAACGTCTTCAGTGTTAATGAGCCCGTATTTATCTTCCAAGATATTCAAAGCTTCTTAACCTCACATTAACGCTGTTAAGGGATTAAACTAGATTACTCGTTCAGAAACTTATATTTAGAAAACTGGGAAATTCCCTAAAAATATTTCCTAGAGAAATATTGACTTTTGTATTTAAGTTATAACATATTAATTTTAAATTAAATTGATCTTGATACATTTGAAATAATCAATTAACATTTAATTAACGTTTTTTTTCTATAAAATATGTGTATAAGGTTCTGCCTAGTATCATCTTACTAAAAAAAAAAAAATCACTAGATATGTTTTCTACCAGTATTACAAAAATAGAAAGTATTCTAATGATTTTACATAGCATATTAAAAGAAACTAACCACTAAGAATCCACCAAAAAATGTTCAATAAAATAAAACAAAATGTGTAATTTCAACAAACAAATTCGTACGACAAGCAAATTTGTGGTGATATACAAAAATGCTATGATCAGGATTATATTCTTAAACGAACGTGTTATAGTATTATCAATGTAATATTCACTTATACATTTTTTCTATTCACATTATATGTTGTTTGTATATTTATTTTAGACTTAAATCGTGCTTAATTTGGACTTAGACATTCCAAGCTTTAAATTTGACACAATTGTACACGGCCGCTTAAAAAATTACCTTTTCAACGCACTTGCGAGAGTGAAATACAAATAGTGGAGGAGTGGAAGTGAGAAAGAAAACACTTCGTCCTGAACTGTGTAATTTCAGTTAGAACGATAAAACTAAGTCAATAACTAGTATTGCACCAATTACTAATGGCAGTGACACAATGATTAATAATGTAAATAACAAATATTATTTTATTAAACATTTACTTTTTGCTACAGTATTTTTTTTAACTAAACACTTTTGCGGCCGAAGTTCAACACTTGACGGCCGAAGTTCAACACTTGACGGTCAAAGTTAGTCACACTTGTGGAGCAAGGCAGTTTACCAGTAACAAGGTTCCCCTCTGCCGCTGAAACACGTAAATGCACGTAATAGAACAGACAGGTCATTTTCTACCTGACCTAATTACGGGTCCTTATTTTAAAACGGGAAAACATTTATATCTCATAAAACGGTAAAAATATGTGTTTATATTATTTACTGTCGACAAGATTTTAAACATAATTGTATGTTATTAATAAGTCATTAGTTAATTGGTAGTGAGAAAATAAATATAGTTATGTTGTTGAAAATACATGAAAATAGAAAAATATTTAAAACCTTAAACGTACATATACACATCTTGTGATTCTTTTGTGAATCCCTCTGGTCTGAGGAAGGTTAGCGTGGTTCAACGAAATCGATCACCATAATATTTGTGCATTTTGTACTTGTATTGTAATATATTTGTGCATTTTGTGTTTATATTGTAATAAGTTTGTGTTGTGTGACGTTTACTTGTACTGTATATTTAAACGTACATATACCGTATGTTTTATATATATATATATATATATATATATATATATATATATATATATATATATATATATTTATTTATTTATATATATATATATCTTTTTATGATAATCCCTAATTACCTTTATTAACTTTACAGCACTGCAAAGAGCTATTTTAAAAAATAAAATAAAAAAAGCATGTACATGATGTTATTTAAAATATACAAACGTAAGATAACCATTTCCCTTATAAATTTATAAGATGAACCGACAACCACTTCTTGTATTAAATCTACAAAGGGAATCAGACCTATAAGACAAACTAACACACTCATAACATAATATAGCTTAAGAAAACTCCTTACTTGCTTTTGTTTAATTTGTACCTCGACATTTTATAAATTTCCATCCAAACAAACAAACTGTGCATTCAATACGACAAAATGTTTTCGCGACAAATATTTAAACCATAAATAAAATCGCAGTCTTACTACCCTAAATGTAAATAAAGTCTTATTGGCTTATACTTGATCAATAATTAATAATTGTAATGTATGAATGAAAATAAAAATTAAACCTAAAATTATCAGTTTTTTTATTAAAAATACTTAATACAGTAACATTAATAAATGTATTAATAAAGACATTAATAAGATCTGTATTAATACAGATACATTAATAAATGAATCTATTTAAATACTTTGTCACGAAATCAACAATTATCTGTACGTGCCCACTAAATATCAAAGTTTGTTCGGCAAGTAAGCTGGCTGAAGATTCCTCTTGAGATAAATCAGTTCTGTCTGGTCCACGTGTCTGCAGCAATATACCACCGAGATATATGGCTGACCCACATGGCAATCTAACAGCCCACGCTGACAACAGTCACTATTAATGTGAAATTAAACATTACGCTCATGGTGGAGTAATGGTACTTTTTTACTGCACGTTTAAAGCTTAGCATCATAATAATATTAACTGCCTTATTAATTTAAAATTTAAATGTTTATTTAAAGTGGTGATTTATTTTAGCGCATTATAACGTGTATTGAAATTTAACATTTATCACATGAAAAAAATTGTGAAATAATAATTTTTCAGAAATAAACAATAACTTGTAATGTTGATAAGACCAAGATAGTCACTAACCCCTAGAGAAGTAGGATCTATTTAAATACATTAATACAGTATTGATACTATAATATTATTTTATAAATGGAATCCACTACAACTTTATTAGTTCTAGGTAAATATCTATCATCAGCAATTATTTTTAAAGAACTTATTGTGGCCTAAATAGTCCAATAAGGTTAGCAATAAAATTTAATAGGGATTGGTTCTATACATGGTCACCTTAATACTTATACAGCATCCGCTCAATATTTCCCATCCTCATGGCATACTACCCTATTTTCTTCACCCTTCTTCACTATATTTTTAGTATTATGAAATATTAAAGTAATTAAAATACTCTTTACACAGTTAAGTATCTTGGTCATACCAAACTTGTTAAAAATTTTGCGTCTTCCATGCCTGTGGGAGGCAACAGGAACTGTCAGTGAATTTCCAGTAATTCCTATCTCCCTAGTAATTCCCTTTACTCGAATTTCTAGTTCCTTTGGCTGCGGGTATTAAGTCGAAAGACGGATAAAGCTGGTGAAACCTTATCAGACAGTATCATTTTCTTTCCCGTCGTATTATAAGCGTGCGTAGTACTTTTTTGAGCTTCCGTAGCGAAATAGTTATGTTTGAGTCCCGATATAACCACTAAATCGTTTTCTCCCGCTGCTCCCGTGGTTTGGAATCCAAGTTAACCCATTAGTCCCCAGATTTTAGAGAAAGCATCTTATAATATCTAACTCCGCCTGGTAAACTAAGACGATATTTTTGCAGTTCACGTAACAATTTCTCCCTTTCCTCCCACTTAACAACGAGTGTACTCAATGAGAGCTACATTGTTAGCGAAAATATTTTAGGCTGTAAAAATCAAAATGTAGTACATTTTATTTATTTGATAAAAACTGTCGGTACATGTATTGCTAAGCCTCTACTCAGCATGCACATATTTGTACTCACTTTGTGTAATATATTCGCCTTTTCATTGGTGGCTGGTCACGCTGTTGGTCCGGGTTCCATCCCGGTTCGATCGGAAAATATTTTACTCATACAACATAACTATTATTAATTATAAACGCAGTTGAGGTTTGATAGATTTATTTATTATTCAGAGCTCGTATAATAAATACTATATCCTGGCTCTGAATATTGTGTAATACAGATCATATAATATGAATTCAAAAAGCTCTTCAAAAAGAGTTTCTTTGAATTATAAACTTGTGATGTATCCTCCCGCACACAATATTCGGATACATTAAGGAGTCTTATATTTAATGTTGATGTGGTAACATGATAAGTGACATATTTCTAGACAACGGGCACCTTTTGTAATATAAATTGGTTAATGTTGATGTGGTAACATAATAAGTGACATATTTCTAGACAACAAGCACCTTTTGTAATATATATTAGTTAATGTTGATGTGGTAACATTTCTAGACAACAAGCACCTTTTGTAATATATATTGGTTAATGTTGATGTGGTAACATAATAAGTGACATATTTCTAGACAACGGGCAGCTTTTGTAATATATATATATATATTGGTTAATGTTGATGTGGTAACATAATAAGTGACATATTGCTAGACAACAGGCACCTTTTGTAATATATGTTAGTTAATGTTGATGTGGTAACATAATAAGTGACATATTTCTAGACAACGGGCACCTTTTGTAATATATATTGGTTAATGTTGATGTGGTAACATAATAAGTGACATATTTCTAGACAACGGGCACCTTTTGTAATATATATTGGTTAATGTTGATGTGGTAACATGATAAGTGACATATTTCTAGGCAACAGGCCCCTTTTGTAATATATATTGGTTAATGTTGATGTGGTAACATAATAAGTGACATATTTCTAGACAACAAGCACCTTTTGTAATATATATTGGTTAAAATAAGAACACAACTTATAGTTTCTCATAATTGACTGCCGGGAGAAGATACGAACAGTATGATGCATTAAGACGGTCTAGGTGCGTAGAGGTGGTCGGTGGGCACCGAACGCCATCAGGTGCTGTGTAAATAGCTTATGCCTTTGTTGCATTTACCTGACGTCATCAGACACTATATATTAATAGAAACATGTATCAATACTTTGATTCTTACAACAGTACAAAATAAAATTATATTTACATTTGTAAAAAGTATTAATCATAGTAAATAACAATGTAACAACTTAATATATGTTAATAATGTGTAGCCATAAATTACACATTTGAACTTTGATATTGATGCTGAGCAACTCACCGAATTAAATAGAGGTCTCAGCTATAGAGTTAGTACAAAGCCTTTCTTTCATTAACACGTTTAGTACATTGTAATCAGTTATCACTCAAGCACAGTTGAAAAACAGCCCATGGCATATTTGATAGGTAAGTTAATTTTTTTTTCTGATACATCAAATTGATTAATTTTTTTTTATTTATTCTAAGACGCCGATCGTCAAGATATGGGTGAATATGGATTTCGAATGAGTGTAATGAGTGTACTGTAGATTATGTTATGTTCTTCTCTCATGGAGCATTTTAAATCTAGAGAATCAATTCTAAACTAGCGTGGTCAGATGTAATTACTGGAAACATTTATGGAGTTTAGGAATATATCAGCTACGTGATTCATAAACAATCGGTCACACTATTTAGAATGTCCAATCACTTATTCAATTAGTAATATAATAACATAAATCAAAATATTTAAGGTCAAATTGAATAATACTATTGAGTGGATTATTGACCTTGATTTAGCCCTGTAATAATAGATACAAAGTTTTTTTGGACTATTTTACAGTTTTTCAAACTGCTGTGGTGTGATACATATTTCATATATAAGTTATCATGCATATATCATTCTAGCTGTATGTTATAAAATAGTATATTTAAAAGTATTATTATTTGTAATAGAATTTATTATATTTGATAACAGTGTATATACGAGAATATCGTTTGACGTTCAAAGGCCAGCTACCAAACCAATAAGGCAAGTATACAAAATATCTAAATAAAGTAAAATCTAAAGTTGAAAATCTTCCGTAACCATTCAACACCTGGATATCCGACTGAATGAAGACCAGCTAATCCTACCAATTGAATGGACCACTATTCAATGACTATGGGTCATTGGCTAACCATGGCATCCATAGTTTTAGCCTCAGTTCCACAAATGCATGAATGATCATTCGCCATTTCCCTCTTAAATATCAAGTTGTTGTATCTTCCCACACCCGTGCGAAAGTAACTGGACTTAGTGTTGACAGTAAGTCCGTAATAGTAGATTATATATGTAGCTATTTATAAAGTATGTTTAGTATACCTTAAAACTATTCACTTTTTTACTAAAAATTAAAGTACATTAAAGTAAATAATGAAATAAAACTTTCTTATAAATTGATAAAATATTAAAACTGTAAAAATTATAATTAAAATATTTAGCTACAGCATATTGTGTAGGTGTAGAGCCTTTGTATACTATGAAATTTTTTACGTAATTACGATAAATAACAGAATATTCATTCTTAATAACATTTTTATTAGCAGTCAAGTTTTGAGAATGTTTGTGATGAAAATGAAGATATATAAAACGCGATAACTTTGAGGCGTACTGAATTGTAGCCTTAAAATAAGGTGGTGCTGAGGTATGCCGCTATTGTTCATCCCGGCAACAAATCAACTTGAGTCTACATTGTTTCTCCTCTAATAAAACTTTACGACATAATGTAGCGTAAACGTTCCAAAATTTCCAAAATTATTTCTGTACATCTGGTTTGTTGATATTCTCAATTTCTAACATACCCCAAAGTTTTAAACTTTTGAAGTAGCAGCCATATTCTTTTATATTTCCTATACAACATGTAATCCATTACTTATTCCAGTCCACCAATGATATAAATATAGCATTTAAAAGATTTTTTAATATTTTTCTACGTCATTTATAAATGGTTTCGGGCGTAAAAGAGTTTTCTATAATTGATTAAATTTTTCAAAATTTTAATCTTGATAAATTGTAATCAACGCGCAGAGTTGAGGACTACTATAAAGGTAAGGCTGTTATTATAGTATAGCTTATTGCGAGAAATAAAGCATTTAAGATTAGTATTAACTATGCATAAAAAGGAAACCATTTATGCATAGTCCTGCATTATGCTTAAACTACTTTTCTACTTAGTTTCGTACTTTATAATTAGTATTAACTACTATCGTAAACACACGACAGCAGCTAAATAATCTAGACCACATAGTATAACACAAACATAACATGCTAACGATATTTGCACTGTAATATATAAAACAAACACTTCCCATTACGTTATGTAATCAATAATGTATGATAAATACAATCATGTTCCATTAGTTCACCACCAATACTTTGGTTAGGTTATGATAGGTTAGGTTATGTTATGGTAAGTTAGGTTATATTAGGTTTGGTTATGGTAGGTTAGGTTATGTTATGGTAGGTTATGTTAGGTTAGGTTATTTTAGGTTTGGTTATGGTAGGTTAGGTTATGTTAGGTTAGGTTATGTTAGGTTTGGTTATGGTAGGTTAGGTTATCTTAGGTTTGGTTATGGTAGGTTAGGTTATGTTAGGTTTTGTTTGGTTATGTTAGGGTAACCTAATTTATGGTTAAGGTAGTGAATCAACGGAAACGATCCAAGATTCTTGCTATATAATTTAAATCTAGGCGAGACTAAAAGGAAACACAAGGCTTAATCTAGTTTTCCTTTGCCCATAAAAAAAAAAAAATACAAATTTCATATTTACTTAAAAACTTTAAAAATAACGAAAGAATGTCATAACAATTTTATTATATTTTTTCCGAAGTAATAGTGTAATCTCAATTGGGTGTGTACTGGACCCTTACTACCCCCTCACACAAGCTGTGCCACAAGGTGTCATATCAAGCACCCCTTATCCATGTTTGCATTGATTACATCTGAGCTCTGAAAAGTACCGGGCTTATAGAGGCCACTGCAATTTTCTATAAGCCTCAGATTTAAGCCAGAGCTTAAAGATAATTCCAGAAATACTATAGGACTTTGAGGGTACTACAATGTTGTATGTTTCTTGTATTACTCATCTGTTAATGAAATATTTATCTATGATAATATAAACTGTACATAGTATTAATAATAGGAAACATAGATTATGTTTACAAAAACATAGTAAATAAATATTACAATTCGTGTACTATTTATGTATTGGCAAGTTGATGTGTTATGTAAATATGTTAGGTGTTAGGAAGTATGTTACAGACCTAACTCTATCCTTTAGTAAAAATATGTTTGATTTCAAGTCATTACGAATATCATTGTGATTTCCAAAAAGAAGTAAAGTAATATTTCTACTAATCAAGGTATAAAATTGAAATATTCCAGATTTATTTGAAATTAAAAATAACTATTCATATTAATTGTATAAATGCATATAAACTATAAATCTATAGTCGGTAAAAATGTAAAATATGAAATTCCTTGGCTTGTCTCATTGCCTATAAGGGATGTCTCAGAATAGCACTTACATAAAAATGAAGATGTTTGATTGTACAAAATTAAATCAACTTATACTTTAGCTATACAGATATAAAGTATGTATAGTAAATTCAGATAAGATTAAAACAGTAATGACAAATGTATATTACTTTTTTTTATTTATAATTAATTCTACATTCCGAACTCTAAGGATTTGCTAATAACTACTCCTATTTTCTCGGATTGGTTATAACCAAACATATAATGAAAATGGTACCTTTCAATCTATGTACGTACATATTCACAACTAGATTGTGTTTGAATGTCTTTTTGTCTTTTTTAGCTATAAATCAATACTTAACATTTTAATATTGACTTCTGTCTCTAACTGTGCTATGTGGTATTTTTCTTTTTCAGACTGCCAGGTTAGAAATTAGTTGAGCTTTATGTTTTGATAGGTAGATAATATTTAAATATTTCCAATGATCCTAGGGTTTAGGGTACAAACACAACGTTCCGACAAAAATAACAAACTCCTGTCGTCTTCAGTTGTACTTACTAACAGCCTACGTCTAAAACTACCTTTTTTCTTCTTAACCCAAACTTATTCAATAAAAGCCTACAAACAACATGCTCAGATACTACGGACTACTGTTATGAAAGTCAAGTGTTCTTAAAAATTATCAAACACAACATAGTTATACAAAATATAAAACAGAATACGAAATACAAAATAAATTCAAAACATATCAAAATATTTAGCAAAATACTTAGCAGGTTATTAAATAGACAAAATATTCAACTTATCGAAACAGCCTCCAACTCTACGAAGGCTGGGTGGCTCCTCGCACCACTACACTAAAAAGTCGAACTCACCTCGAATGCCAAAGACGAACTTTTATGTTTTTGTTGCGGGAAAATATGACTAATCTGATTAAAATTAAGTTGAAAATATTTACATACCTCTAATGAAACAAGCGCAAATCCTTGAGCTGTCAGAGAGTAAAATATTGAGACTTGCTTAAAATCAAATGATTTTTTATTTGCTTAGTTCTCAGTTCATTTTCATTTTTAATTTGCTTTTATAATTAACTTATGTTTAACGGTAAATTGCGATAACTGTTGAAGACCATTATCTCTTGACTTATATTTATTTTTTATTTATTTATTAACAATTTGTTTACAATTGTTTGGCCCCATCAAGTTAAAAAAAACTTGTCGGTGGGGTCCATTTCTTACTCTTGAAATACACAAGATTGGAATTTGTAAAAATTTTAATTACTGTGGCGGTTCAGGGGCAGGCAACTTAGCATAATTATCTCTTTACAAGCAACTGCAGATCTCTCCTGCTGCAAATAAATACCAAGCAATAATAAAGTAACATATGATATAAATAAATTATCAATAACCAATAACAATAAATAATATACTAGTAGTAAATTAGTAATGCAAGGCAAGCAAACATAGTTAACAGTAACGATAAATTAATAAACTATTCCCTACATATATCCTGTGCTTGTCACCCAATCAATGCATAGAAAACAGATAACTCAACAAGATATATGCATGGAAAAAGAAGTCATATCTCTGTGTCTGTCTCCAGACGTCTTTGGTCCGTCTGTCCATTTCAAGGAGAAAGGTAAACAAGCCCTCTATCAACAACAGCAACATAACCTCAAAACGTCAAAGAGGTTACCTTTTACTCACCCAATCATAGTTTTACTTTTGGTGTGTTTCTTTATCCTACGAGTCAATATTTATATTATTTACTTGAATACCGTGTATCTTTAGAGTTACCAACAGTGTACAAGGTATATGATCATTATCTTTCAAGCTAGTCCTATGTCTCAGTGTTTGTGATTTGCAGTGCTGTATGGGTTCTATTATATACCTGTTTATTTGTCAAGTAGTTAGCCTTAGTGACTGATGTGTGGAGTAAGTATTGTCACAGTGTCTTGTGTTGTAAATTGTGTTTTAACCAGTGTTTGTATGTTCGGTTTACCATCTTAGTGTTTAGTGATTGTATCTTTTATTGTGCAGTGATAGTGAAGTAATAGTAAAGTAATAGTGAGAATGTGTTTTTTTGTTTATTTTCACTATCCGTTCTAGTGGATATCTGTTCAGGTAAGTTTATAATTAGTCTCACATCAACAGAGTAGTCTCAGATAGCCATAGCCTAACGTTTTCCTTATAATAATTCATACTGCTCACTTCTTCAACATTATTTGGTAGCTGATTGAATAAATGGGGAACAGTATATTTTGCAATCTTTTACCATACAGTGTACGAGGAGTTGGAGTTACATATTTAATCACTCTCCTTGTGTTAAATGTTCTACTGTACGGTATCTTATATTCACTCTCTCCAAAGTATTTAATTAACATAATAAGTATGTAAAGACCTTTAGCTGTTAATAGGCCCATGTAAATAAACTCATTATTCTCATCTATGCCTAGGTTGGGATCAGTATTGCTTTTAAAGAGAGTCTTCAAAAATCTTTTTTGAAGCATATTTATTGAATTAAGATGACATTCTGCTGCTGTCCCCAATACCGAAACACCATACCTCATATTTGACTCAATAAGTGCCTTATAAACACTAATTTTAACCTTTTGGTTTACTTTATTTTTTAATCTATACATGACAGCTACACATGGATTAAGTTTTTTACGTAACGTGGACACATGATCCTTCAATGTCAACCGTTAGACCCAAATATTTTGTCTTCTCCACCATCGTTATGTTTTCACAGTTACAGTTTTCTATGTTGTGTAGACATTTGCAATTATGATATGCAATTTTGATGTTGTTATCACATTTCATGTTTTTTGGACAGAAATGCATTATGCAGGTTTTTTTACTGTTTATCACCAAACCATTATCATGAGCCCACTTAGTAAAAGTTTTAAAATCATCTTGTAAATGATATGATAGTAATGAGGCTTTCTACAAAGATAAACGTTAATAAAAAGTTTGGACCCTGGTCAAGAATCACTACTATCTGATTTATTGAAGGAGAAATACAACTAACCACGTTTCTTTTATATTCCAAAAAAGAAAACTTCCAGCCAGTATTACTAAATTAATACCTGGTGTCACTCGTATGATTACTTAATTTACACTCTTTCAGTGTCTTTACGAATGGAGCCACTAATTTTTTTCAGTGACACTTGAGAGTGAAGCTCCACCCACTGCTGGTGTGACGTACGATTCACACGTGTTCAAGTGTTGCTGTTGAGATGAACTGTCCTTTCTGTCTGAACTTGACTGACTGACTGCCAACTGGGCATGCCAGTGAATCAGTCTTGCTGTTAATGTTAATCATTAATGCTGTAAAAAGGGGGTGTCAGAGTCCACGTTGACACCCCCTTTTTACTGGCTGACGTTCTTGTAACATTGACAGTCTAGGCAGAGCTTTACTTTCAAACATCTGCTATCAGCAAATTAGAGAACCATATCTATTCAAAAAGGAATCAGAGAAATACACTTCGTTATGAACTTAATAAAACTTTTCATATTTATTTAAGCGAATTAGGGTATATGGCCCAGTATTCTATATTATTTACATTAGAAATAGCGTTCTCATAATTTGTGTGAAAGCTCTTTAGGCCTAACAATTGTAAAAAAAGTGCACAATATCCAGTATGATGTATATTTTAAAACACATCTTATCACCAACTACCAAAGAATTTATTTTATTAATCTGCATGTGACGAATAATAGTAGTTTGTAGAGGACAGATACTGAAATAAATTATTCATCGTTTTAGAATAAAAGTTGTGATTTTTTTACGTAAAACGTAGTGTCTTTACTTATTGTTGTTGGTTTATGTAACACACATGTGATAGATTCTTTAATTATTATTTCCAAAAATTATATTAATTGTTTTTTTAATAAATATCTAGTTAGTACACTGAAAGATGTATTTTAATAAATTATAAAAGGGTATGTTTAACAGTTATTTTAGCCTGTAACTTATTCAAAACAACAATATAAAGCAATTAAAAATGTATAACTGCAGGTCTAAAAGAAAAAAAGAGAATATTCTCATGTGGAAGGGGCCATTTTGGCATTACATAAATTGGTATATGTATAAAAACGAGGAACCGGAAGAGTCATTAGTAAACTTCCATTATGAGCAAACTTTTAGGAAACATGCTGATGAAAAACAAAAAAGATATTATAATGGACTTGTTGGTGATACTTGAAAAGGTTTTTGAAATTATATTAGTAGTCATGGTTAGTCATCTGGTTTTAATAATGGTGAAGAAATTTAGCTTTAATTAGAAATAAATCTCGGTAAAAAAAGTAAGCCATCGCAAAATATATAATATAACTTTTCTTTATATTTCCAATTACAACGTAACAGTATTTTTGTAATATGTAGTAAAAATAAATATGCACGTCTGTTAAGAATTAATTATAGTAATTTATTACATAAATAAGGTTAGTTTAGAGTTTTCAATATTAATAAATAGAAAATATAACTTATTATATAAATTAAATAGTTTAAATTTGGGTGACAATTTAATTTTACATTTTCTCTCCTTAATGTTTTCTGGTTAAAATGAATCAATCACACTGACATATTGTTACATCATATTGTATGTACTATTCTCACGTTCTATTAAGATTTTTGTTAAGTTGTTCATCGAGTATATAATAAATGCACCCTTTAAGTATTTAACGGAGAATTTGTGTTTTATTGAATTTGTCGTATAATATTTCCCTTTCTGAAATTTTTAAAAAGATTTTATTTTATGATTTGGATTTATTTTGCCATAATTAAAAAGCTTCGTGTGACAGAACAAATAAACTTAAACTAGTATTTAGAGATAGTATCCTCGCTCTAACATTTCATTCCACACATGAATGCAAAACAGACCAGATAGGACAACAATTATTGCTCACTTTACCTTGGATATTGAAATGTTTGCATTAAGTTAGTGTATATTGCTGGTTGTAATTTATATATCATAGTTGTATAGTACAAACAGTTTCTTATGTTTAATAAAGTTGATTAACAAAATAAAAATACATTTCTGAATAGGTATATCTTTGTAGACGAACATTTATTTAAACTTCAGTATGATACTAACTTTACTAGGCCTTATTTCATTGATCAAGATATTATGGAATAAAAGTTAAATCGTAAATTAAAAACCCCACGCACAATCATGAATACGACTGATATATGTAACGTATATACTTTATAAAACTTATACTGTATTACTAAATGATTCATTACTCGAAAATTTAACCAATTTGGAAAAATTCTATACCCATTTAGAAACATTTATTAGCCAGCACAGTGCTTAATCATAGACAGTTCTTCATATAAAAGGCAAATTAATTAGAAATCTTTTTTATATTACTGTCTATCGGGTAATAAATACTCTATGATATAATATTTTATCATTCCAAACTTGTTTTAATATAAATAAATATTAATGAAAACTTTAAAAAGAGAAAAACTAATTTTTATCAAACAATGTTTGAATCGTTTAAAGAATGGTACACTTTTTTAATAGCATAAATACTAACACTATTTGACAAAATTAACGTTTTATTTATTAAATTTCAATAAAATAAAAAAATGCACACAAACATAAGTAATCAACAATTTATTATGTACAATCTATAGAACGATAATACAACGAAAAGATAATAAAAATTTCTTGTATTGAATACACCCTCATCTGTAGCCAAATAGCATTAAACAAAGCTGCCAAAAGAATATTACTCCTTACTTTTATGTCAATAGTTTCTTTGTTAACGTTTAATTGAAAGTTTTCGAGGTGATAAGGGGGCTAAGGAGATGGCTTGCCCCGTAATTCCAGAAAACACCACTAACAGTATTTACCCCGGCCCTCCCGTGGTTCGGAACTCATGTTACTGTATTAAGCCTTTGGTCTCTAGGTTAGGGTTAGAGAGCACATCTTAGCCCTATCTTCACGTGGTAAAATAAGACTTTGGTAATAGTATGAATGTTTAAGTTCGAAGGAAAATTGATTACTATTAATAAATACAAAAGTATTTCTAAAATATCTATTGCGTAATTGCAAAATTTACATAATATTATAATGTAAGAAAATAGTAAAAGATATTAATATTTTGTACCATACAACATATGTTTCATACTATTAATTAAGTAAACTTTATTTTTGAATATTTCCTAGGAAGGTGCCTGAACAAATTTACATTTACTTATTGACAAAATGATGAAAATCATCTAAAGGAAAATTCTAACTACAGTTCATTATCCATTACTGTCTTCAGAAGAAATATTTATTTCCTTTATTTATTATTAATGCTGATTATCTTATTTTGTAATACTTATGAATTTTCGACAGTATTCATAAGATACATAACTTTAAATTTTAAGTGTTATAATTTCATATTTATAGTGTTACATTATAATCTTTTTAGAAATTACAAAACAAATGTTTAAATCATAAAAAAAGAATGCTTGAATTTAGTACCAAAGTAAATCAAGAAATGTTTAAATTTGAAAAAAGGACGTAAAACTCTAGATAAATTTTAGCAAGACATTGTTTTTGTTTCTAGTAATGTATATTTCGTATAATACTACTTTTTTACTGTTACAAGTTGTTGGAAATAGATTTGTTTATTTATATAAGTAATTTATCAGTTTATTTAACAAACAGTATGAAGTACTTCCTAGAATGATAACAAAGTAGACTCAAGTTGATTTCTGACTAAAGGGAACAATAGCGGCATACCACAGGGAGCGCCTTACCTTCAAGCCGCAATTTAATATGCTTTGCAGATATTACATTTTCTCTCTCTTCACATCCATTTCAAAACGCGTACCGATATATTAAATTCTAGAAATTTACCCTAAAACAAAATTTGTCGTTATTATTATTCTCAAGACTGTTGGGTATTTCAGGAATAAACTTAGTTTCTTGCGGTGTTGAAAAAAGAGTGTTATCATAAATAATTTTGAAAATACCAAATGCTTATTCCGAGATGGTCTAAATGGTGATAGTAAGACAGCATACTTCATTTTTAAACATATATATACAGTATTGGACTATTTATCACAATAACGAAATTGGAACTCTCAGGTTCTAGGCCAGATATTGTAAAGTAATTCTATATAAAAATTAAAAGCTTTTATCTTGTTTATCATTATGTTTTGTTTGAAATAATTACATTTCCTACCACGACACACTTATATTTAAATATTATAAAGTAGATAAAATAAATTCACGGTATTAGTTAGAGTCATACATTCGGTATGATTGGAGCACTTAGTAAGTAATAATATATATCAAATTTAAGTACAAAACAAATAATATTTTTCATATCATTCATCATCAATGTATCTATCTATATCTATATAGATATAGACTGTAACTAAAAAGGTACTAAGACTATGAGGCTGGAATTTTGTAGAGTCAAAAGTATTATGTTGTAGATGTGCAATAAGAAGGGAGATTGAAAAATATGTAGTAAATTGATGATAGCGGTTTTTTAGTGTCAACAATTTAAATACCAAAAACAGCATTTCCTTAATTAGATTGTAGTGGCTAAATGAACAGTTCTAAAACAAAACTAACTATACTTTCTGAGCCTAATTTGAGACTATCTACAAATTTGGCCTTATGACTTTTTGCTCTATCCCACCTCCTTCATCCTTATGTAGAGCTAGATTATCAATTTGTGTGTGTAAATCAAATTGGTTAAATTACGGCCTGTAAGTGTAAACTTAAAAATTTTTATAGATTGTGAAACTTTGTTATCTAGGAAAATAAACTGTTTTCAATCGGAAAATGAAAGATTTAGTTTTAAAGCATGCATAGTCATGCAAAGATCGTAGGACATTGGCCAAACATGGCGATAAACACACTATTTTCATAAAGATAGATTCAGAGTCAAATATAGTACTTTGTGCTGTTTAAAAGTATATTTACAGATTTATCTAGAATTTAAAACGTTTTTATCTAAGAGAACAAACTTATTTTAATCGGAAAATTTACTATTTAATTTGACTAAATGCATAGCCAGTTCACAGCAAATGGCTGAATATGGCGAGAAACTCGATATTTTACTGATTCAGAGTCAACTGCAGTAATTGTTTTGCGCTCTTCAAGTAGACCTATAGACCTATAGGCAGACTTTGAAACCTTTTTATCTAAGTGAAGAAACTGATTTCAATCGGAACCTTTTAAATTTAATTTTAACACATGTATAGCCAGTTCATCAGACCTGGCTAAACATGGCGAGAACCTCGACATTTCATTGATTTAGAGTCAATTACCATACGGCTTCTAAAAGTGGACATTAAGATTTTTTTAGACAACCAAAATTGTAAATTACAAGATATATATAAGCAATTTACCACTATTTCTCCAAAACTATACGTTCAATTGACTTGACATTTTTTTATATATGTTTATTTTGCCCACTAGATACTCACTAAGAAAGGACTTTCCTCTCTGACCTCAGGACTCTGTTCAACTTGCTTCCAAATTTACCATGATATTCTTAAGGAGATAAATAATATAGCTCCTTTGATGTGTTTTATTAACAGCTATTAAATAAAAACAAATTGAGTTAGGCTAAACTTTTAAAATTAAAAATAGTTGAGTATTGTAGTAAATTATACAAATAAGCTGTTTTAGATCGGATATTAGATCAAATAATTTGATGAATAGTGGAACAATACAGTGTAAAGTGAAAGCTTGCTGCACATTTCTATTAGGTATATCAGACTTATTATGACCGGCGAAGCGGGCGGGTACATGTAGTTTATTATATAATTAAAAATATATTCGTTTTAAAAATTTACTTGTTGAGAATACAGTTGTGATAAAAATCATTAAACACAAAAGATCACAAATGAATACAGGATATAGTTTGTTCACACATCATGTGGAAAATGGATAAATGTGTGGAATATATTGCAGTTTTAAATACATGACATTGGCAATTATATGGAGACCATTAATAGTAAAGTTACAAATATATTAAAGATCTATAACTTGGCACATCAATATAATATGGAATTGAACATATAAATGTATACTTCATCTCTCAGATTGTCAATTGGGGCCAACTGTCAGCCAACTGTGTGTACGTCATCGGTTAGTGGACTTTTACAACCATAAAAAAGTTGTAATAGAACACAAAATAAATTTAAAAAATAAATTTTTAAAATTGTTTCTTATTTATCGTATTCTATGTTAGCATAAATACAATACAAATAAACGTTTTAAAACACAAATATACTACAATATACTTACAACATGTACAAATAATAAAGTGATTGATATCGTTAAACCACGTAAATCTATCTCAGACCAATATAAGTCACTATTTAACAATTAAAACAATATTTTTTCAATCTCTCTAGTCTGAGGAATATAAACGTGGTTTGCCTGAATTCATCATGGTAACATTTGTATACGTTGTACTTGAATTGAAATAAACTTGTGTTTTGTGAATGTTTATAAGTTTTCCTTTCTTGTAATTTATAAAACTTTCAATGAATAAAATTTACTAAATTACCAAGTTAACCTCTCACCCATAAGTTCCTAACCCAAATTCTACTTACTCTTTAAAAGAGTTATTCAGTAATATTAAACAGACGAAACTTTCATTAAAAGTAATACACATTTAAATGACAGTCGCTAAAGCTTCAGACTAAGTAGGTCAAGTTCCAATCCAAGACTAAGATAATGGTTGGTACCTGCAGGCCCATATGAACTGGCAAGTAAATAAAAATATATATATATATATTAAAAATAAATAATTAAACAAACTATTTTAGCAAGGTGGCGTACCCAATGTCAGCCAAATTGCGACTTTGGGTACGTATAAATTGTGTGTAATGTGACCACGTAGGAGTAATTAGTTTTGTATCTAAAGTTTTATAACAACTTCCTTTGTTGTTACTAAGTTAGTAACATTTAACTAAGTGTAATTAGAGCATTTATCGCTTTAAAAAATACAATTTTCCTTTTGCAATGACATTTCTTTCTCCCACTAGTTTTTTTATTCATTATATTCATATAACTATAAAGCACAGTAATCTAATCGTTTTCTTGAAAATAAAATATGAGTTATAACATAATATGATTCGTAAATACTATTACATTGAGGATTGAGAGAATATGTATAAAAGAATATATATCCATATTAAGTGTAGTGAGTGACATTATTGAAAACATGTAATTGTTTCCCAAAAAATTAATTGAACTCAGGTAAAATTTCTAGACATCAGTATTGCCTTGAATAACCAAAGCTTGCTAAGAATTCAAGCTTGCTAAGAGTTCTATTGGTTGCTAACCAATAGAAATTCTGACAACAATCACACTTAACAAACTTAAAACTATCTATATAATATTATATTTTTTTTAACTGAAAAACAAAAACCTTAGTACAATTATAATGTAATACAATGAGGTAACCTATGTTTAAAGTTTGTATTTTTTAACTTTATGAAATTTTTTATAGGTTATATAAGAGGGTTTTGTTTTATGGGTTCGTTTTTGGAAAGTATTTTATTTATATAATGCTGAAAAATACTGAAAATGTTAAAATTATTTCAATATAATAGTTTTACAACGAATGGGCGGTAAGAGTTGCCAAATCAGTCAAATTAAACAAGATTTTAATAATAATTTCAATTTGTTTACCCACGATATGTTTCCCAAAACAAACTAAAAATGTTGGAATCATTTGGAAATTTAAATGTATTTTCCAAAACAATATTGCAAAAGCGTTTCATTTAAGAAATCTGATAAGGACAAGGTGTTGACGCTCGGAATCCGGTATTGATTCTGCTTAAAAGCCCGTCATTCAAACAGTTAGTCCAAGCTTACCATCTGCAACGTAGATATCCTGTTTCAATGGCAAGTAGTAACGTTTACATACGTACTTGCACAGTGCCATGACAAGGATCCATTAAACAGTTTCCTATTATTGTATTACTTACTATACATTATCACGTTTTCCATTTTATATCTTATAGCATATTATTATGTATATTATGACTAATGATGGATGTCACATTTGAAAGTATAAGAGAACTTGAGTAATAAATACGTGATATAAATAGTGTCATCGAGTAAAAATATGCTAAATGATGAAACTTAGATAATTTTGTTTGTATTACTCACCTACACCTTCAAAGCTAATTTCAAATACGACGTATGTAAATTAATGAATAAAATAGTACTTAATTCTGAATTTGGGAACTTAATTTTAACTTAACATCAAAGAGGTCGATTATGCCAACAAATAATGTTCAATTTTGTAGGATCAGTCCAATAAGACCAATAATAATTTTCCCTTTAGTATTTCTTTTTGTGATTTATTTAAGTGTTTCTTTGAACATCCTAACACTTTTTCCACGGAAAATTATTATTTTAGGGATAGCTGAATATATTATTGTTACAAACCTAAATATGTTTACGTCATTAATTTTAATAAATTTGCAACCAAGATTTATGAACATTTTTTTTATTTGATTTGTCTTTGTGCATTTATTCATAGCTCATAATGGTAAATATGTTAAAAATCAAGGGATATCTTATTTAAACAAGCAGAGTTAGGGTTAAGGCGGACTCTCTCTTACATAATGAGATGATCAACGATTTAAAATGTGACTTACGAGGTTTTTGCCAGAGACTAGGGAGACGGAGTGCGTGAGATCTCTTGGTGGACACCCTCCAAGTAACAGCCACTCTCAATGTTCCTTGATGACTTTATCTTGCGATTACGGTGGAGCACTCTAGTCAAGGCTCCACCATTGTATGTTATTTTGATACAATGAGATTTATATCATTTGAAAGACTGTTGATAAAAGAATACACCTAGCTTGGGATTCTGCTATTTTATACATAAAATATATCCGAAAGTAATGATTTCATAGAGGCATTTACAATAAAAATATAATTCAACAGTTTTACAACTGCCGCTTTATGACGTGGATTGAAACTATGAAGCCTCCGATGATAGGAATCAACTGTAGAATCACTTCCTTTTCTTTGTTGGTCATGGCACGGTTAGAACATTGTTTCAATACGGAATACTTTATGCAATTAACATAATGTTATAGTTTTTAGTGTCACATATCTTCTAAAAGTATAAAGAAAATCTATTAGTAGAAAACCGATTGGTCCAAGCTATATGTAAATTTGCTGGTAAATATTAGGTAAATGTTTTCCCATTAAAGTTGTATTTCTTTTAATTTAATACAATAAATCACAAAATTGCCACTTATAAAAAAATTCGAGCTGAAAATCTTGTTTAGAAAGAAAAATATCCGAAAATTAAACAGGAATACCTTAAATAAGAGTGTTTTTCACTGCTCAGAGAATTTAATCCAGTAATAATAAGATGCTCTCTGAGGTAGGCCCACCTTGGCAGGATAAAAAAGTAATAACATTTTCAGCTGTGAAAAGGTGGAAATGGAACAAGGGGCAAAAACAATATTGCCCCTTGTTGTTGAAAGGCATTCAATTGTGTTTTAGGCCTTTAGTGTGAAACCAATTAGAACAATATACAACGGTGTTCCAAACTAATGACATATTTTGATTTACAAATTTGTGTTCTAATATCAATCGGGTACTAATAATTATTCTGCTTGAATTTAAATAAACATTTATAATATTATTATAATTATTAACTTAGCTATTCATTATTTTTCATCATTTGTAAGGATGCCAGGCCTTAAGCCATGGGCGAGAGTGATAAAAGTTAAGACATTAATTTTTTATTCCTACATTTTCTCATTTTGTAATAATTTACAAATTATAAATACATTTACGTGATTGCAATTAGTGTATATTAACAATTGTGTGATTTTTACTAAGTTAATCTGTTTCGTAGAAAGAGTCATTTATTACTAGCCCAATAGTAATTGACTTTTTAAGGGACTTACATACGTGGAATGTGGACCACGTAGGTCTGATTTTCAACTAATTTACAAACTTGATTCTTAGTTATTTTCCCTACATAGCATCCGGATTCTGAGTAACACTCAAAATTGGCATTCCAGTCTTCTCTTATAATGTCCACATCAATGGAAATCATTGAGTGTTGCCGTTTTTTTTATATTAATAGGATACTTTTCATAAGTTCTGAACCCAGAATTTTAATGAGTATCATAACTATATTAGATACTAAAATTGACTAGAACTAACTTCACCAACTAATGGTGTTTGTAATTATATAAATTGCTTGTCGTATTCAATTTAAATGTATATAGTTCTTGGTATGTCTTATAAAACGTTAAATGTTATTTTTAACATATGCGACTACATATCAAGATAAAAAGTTGATATCTTGTTGTAATTATTTTAAAAGAGGTTTCTCACTAGAAAATTCAGTAACGTATATAGATCTTGTATATAAAAAATACATAAAATGAATAAGCACAATAGTAGTGAAGAAAGTTATGTTACTTATTAAAGGTGATGTGAATAAACTTTAAGTGATATTGACCACTGAATTTTTAGATACTTTACGAAATATTTTTATAAAATGGACTTAACCTGTATAAACTTTTCAGTTACTAAGATATTTTGCATTTTCTACTTAATTGTAAATATGTACTGCTCTCCATTAGGCAACAACGTAATTGGAATGTTATCTTAATATCCATTATATTGTTATTAAATGTTAGTATTTTACAGATTCTTTGTCTTTTTGTTGCTTGTAAAGATTGTTATTAAAATTTAGCAAACCTTCAAATATTATGAAATTTCACTTAAAATTAATCATTCTAGACTACACCATATTTTGGTCATATTTATCTATACAAACACTATTTTACTTACAATACACTTTACATTTACCTATGTTAGTCGATAAATTTCTTGCTATGTTTTGTTAAAATTTTATTAATGCCTATATAATCTTGAAATAATGCCCTAAAAAGAGGGTTTAACATTTTCAATAACACGATAAACCTGTAATACATTATTACCAAAATAATTTCATACACAACAATTTAGACAGTCTTCAATAAATAATATAAAACTAAATGAGGTTTTAATGTAGTCCATTAATTTATTATTCTTTTGATTTAAAGCATGTAACAGTTTTTGAAAATATATTATTTAATGTTGAACAGATTCATTTAAAATCATGTTCTTAAAATTTGAAAAGAATTGAGTACAGAGAAAAGTGTACGAGAGGACAACTTTTATTGGAGTTCCCAATAAAACTGTAATCCCACACGTGATTGGCGGCGAGGCTGTGGAATATGAACCATTGTGTTAGAAAACTGTTTGCTTACAACTTGTTCTTTGAGTTAACGTGTTACTTTAATTTTAATTTTTAACAGGTTATTTTATACAAACATATAAATTATTTTAATACACTGATATTACTATACATTTATTGTAATTGTCTCTATTTTTTATATTAATTTTTTTAAGCAACCACTAAACAAAGGAATTTTACTTAAGACTTTTAAATTTTTAAATAATAGTAATCTATGTAATAGAAGTTTAAAAAAAAACTTAATTTATGTCAGAGAGGTAGATTGTATAGTTCTAATATTTATTTAGTCCATTAGTAACGGCTTAACTAGTCTATGATGAACTTAAACTTTTTAATGTTCGTTAAAGTTAGCTGTACATCGTCAGTAATCACTTAAAAACATGTTTTAATGAATCAAGAATTTTACACAACGTGAATTTTTCATACGTCCTTGTTTATGATATCAAATGATCTCTGTCTATGTTAATGGTTAAATGACTGGTATAAAAAATGTTTTATACAATAAGTCGTATTACATAAAATAATAAAACTGTTTTTTTTTGTTTTTGTTTTTGCTTAGAAGTTATTTTGATTTTTTTAAAATAATGTTAGTATTCTTTATTTTATTCGAACTTATCATACTAAACTGTTCTGCACATTTCAAATATACTTTGTATTTTGAAAATGAACACTAAATTAATTTATATTTAATAAGGTTGCACTTTTTCATTAATTTATTAATTGAATTTGTAAAATATACTTGTAAAAAGTTGCGTAATGGATATAGTATTTTTAAGGGGCCGTAAAATATTGTACTATTATTGTCTATACACATTAAATAAAAAATACATTAAAAGATATAGTTATAGAACTTTAGGACAACAATAATGCTATGGATCGTTCAAAATGTAATTTGTATCCTTAAAATTGTACATGATTCGGACCTTACAGTGTATATATTATATAGCAAAATATTTATTTACTCTCAAAGCATTTAAGCTTTTTAGTATTTAGAAAGTAACAGATTTCAATCTAAAGTATAATTATTAAGTGATAAACTTATATAAAAATGTATATCGAGCTTGTCTCCGTGGTTCTTAACGTCCATCATCATAATTAGCAAAGCCTCTTACTAATAACTTTGAGCAGTAGGTCACGAGGGAGTTAATTTAGGATATAATCTGGAATAAATGATTTAATTATTTAAAAAATGTCTTGTTATTTAAAATTCTACGCCTACAAACTACAGAAAAATATGTATCTTTGTAATTTACACTAAAATGGCATTCCTGAGACGTATTAGTAAACATAAAATGTTATTCCAAAAAAGCTATTTACCAAAGTGGTACAAAACCAAACATCGTTCACGTTTTGGTATACATGAATTTGTATACATGTTTTGGTATTCACCAAATAAACAGTAATGGATGATAATCAATAGGTCATTCAATAATGTTATAATATTAACAATTTAAAATATTGGTGCACTTACATATATCAATAATGTGTTTATTATTTTTTTTCATTTATACATATATATTCCTAACTTGTTCTAACAATTATTATTTATTTTAGTTCTGATAGTAGTGGAATATGTATCAAAGTTTAATTAAATTTTAGAGAATATAATATTTTATCTTGTAACATTTTACATTATGAATATTGTGGCAAGAAAGTACATATAGATTTTTAATAATTATATGAAAATTGAATTACGAAAACTTTTGTTTGCATACAAATAAAATATATTATAAATTTATTAGGACCAAAGTGAACAAAAGACATTTTATGAAATATAAATATATTTTAGTCAAAATAAATATATTATGAGGTTAAGTGGCTTTACAGCTTTAACTTCACCTCATGTTGCAATAAAGAAGTTTTTAATTTTATATCATTAATCTAAATATGATTTTGTACCTAAACTGTCCTTTGTTGCAGTTTTTAGATAAATTGTAGAGTGTTTTTGCCATATTAAATATTAATTTGAGTACTACAAAAATACCAACTGAATATGCCTTTGGTGCTGACTATCGGTAAAATGAAATCACATTTGATCTGCGTACTTTCATGGATTGCATAATCACTTTGAGATACATTCTAAACTAAATGAAACATTAATTTGAATCATTATTATATTGTATCAACTTAATTAATATTTTATGTAAAATCTAACAATTAGACATTTAAAGAATAAAACAACTGAATAGTAAAAGATTATTTATAAAAATGGACTGTTACGGATTTAAAATTGTTAAAAACTAATTTGACTCATATTTTTTACTTGTACTTCACACTGTAAACAATTTCAAATTAGGAGCTGGATAGTTACTGAAAAATTATTTACATGTGCAATGCAGCCCTGGAAGAATATTTTGAACCTGAAAGCTAAATTCTCACCTACGAAAATCAGAGGTGACTTTCTTCCACCTAAATAACCGACTAGGTAATCGAAAATTGTAAATGTTTCCAATAAAGCAAATCTCCAATACATACTGTACCTGGGAGTAACATAGATCGATTGCTGACGTTCAAACACCATCTTCATAAAAAAACAGCTAACAATAAAACCAGGGTAAATGTTGAAAAAGCATCATAATTCTGGAACACATTTGGGATCCAACGAACGATTTATCCTATAGATATTATAGAAAACACCTAGTATATATAACTATACTATTTCACCACAAAAATCCTGTTCAGAGATGGACAACAAAAAATAACTCCTAAAAATGTTGTACAACGTATAAAAAAATACCAATGTAGCAACTGATTGTACTAAAATACAAAACATATTTTTCACTACACTACTATGAGTTTAGCTGTTTTCGTTATGTGTTTACAACCTGCGAAACATCATATTTTCAACAGCTGTCTATTGTTTACTACCGAAAGTAACATTGTTTACAACCGAAAATCTTCCACAGTCAACAACACCTGTTTTTATTCCGTAGTGTAGTGAAAAGTGTCGTTAAAAACTCGAGTGAAAGTGTTTTGTATGTTCTCGACCATTCGAAGTGCTCGACAATTCTCGCACTTCAAACATATTATGGTCTCGAACATGCCAAACCCCACTTTTCACTCTTGTTATGAAATATACTATTCTTTAAGTGATGATAAAAACAATGTATGTTATTTACAGTATTTCATGTTCTAAACAATGGACAACAATGGCGTGTATATAACATTCTGTTGCAATTTATTAGGAAATAATTGGCTGACATAACTATTTTCAAGAAACGTTCTTATATTAATTGAGCTCATCTTTATTTAAACAACTGCAGTCATTAGTAAATAACAA
This sequence comes from Stictocephala bisonia, assembly GCA_035578905.1. Lineage (NCBI taxonomy): Eukaryota > Metazoa > Arthropoda > Insecta > Hemiptera > Membracidae > Stictocephala > Stictocephala bisonia. The sequence goes on from JAQJVL010000883.1 coordinate 319,550, forward strand.
TGGTAAAATAATAAAAATGATTATTATATTTTTATGAAACATAAATACAAATTATTCACCCTGAAATTTTTAAGTCTATCAATCTAACTCACAATGAACAATATTATTAATCTAAACAGTTGTTTTCAATAAGTTCAAAAGTAACTAAATGTGTCGTCCCAAATATTTATCTAACGATTGTTTCATACCAAAACTGTATTATTATGTACATATTAATTAATTGTGTTATTATTAAGAAACAAACAAACTATTTTAATTTCCACCCTTTAAAATAATTTTTTTCAAACAGGCCTACAATAATTTTACGTACAAACTATTGCAACGATATTTATTATATTTCTGTAATCTTAGTAATAAATAAAATTATATTTTGCTATCATAGTTTGAATAATTTTGAATTTCTATTATCTAAGAAGAATTATGTCGTATTAACTTTAAGTAATTATTTTATTACACTTGCCTCTTTTTGAAAAATTAAATAAATATACACTTACTTTAGCGCTATTATTTCGTTACATTTTTTTTGGATCCTACAAAATGATAAGTTTGATTATGAATAAAAGTGTTATACATTATTAATTAATAGTATTGGTGTATGGCTCACAATAAACCCTAAAAATTATGATATTGTAGTTCTTGATTTGTTTAAAAAATGATAATAATGTTTTGAATTAATATTAAGATATTGACTTTACAATGGACAGCACTTTTCAAGCTTGTACTGGACTAGAAAAGGTGAACCTTCATTTTAATATAGACAGTATTTTTTTTTAAATACACAATTTCTAAGTGTACAAACTATTTTTTCCAGTTTCTAATTTACTGACGGTTCAACTCCCTTAATTGGCTAATTTAATTAGGAATAAAAAAAGTAGTTTTATAGATTGCTTAAGATATTTTTATTTGAGTTTGTCATGTTTTGACTAGTTTTCCATTAACAACATTTTGGGTTGTTATAAAAATAGGTTATCAAAGCGAGGATTGTCAACAAAGTGTATGAAGGATAGCGTAACAGAGAACATCCAGTACGTATAAAAGAACTAAACCAACTATCGTATGTTACTTTAATGGTCTAGTATCACTCATGCGTGTATAATGTACGACCTCAAGTTTTACCCAGCCACCAACAACATAATGGGATATTTGCCAATAAACAATCAAGATTAAGAAAATGAAACATTACAATTTTTCAAAAAGTTTAATAATATTTCCTTCAGTAATTGGTGTAAGATTTTCATTCAATATTTCATATATTTTATACTTAGTTAATTTGTTTTACTAAGTAAACGCGATAACTATTAATCAAATCCTACAAAGTAATACATTAAGACTGTATACTCTACTTTATTTATCGAATTAAAAATACACCTATATTTATAAAAAATTGCTAGTAGAGTATATATTTAACAACTTTGTGAAGAAAATAAAGACTTAAAAACATTCACAATTACCACACATTAGCTAATATCAGTTATAAAAATATCCTCATCCTGTAATAAAATAATTTTGTGTATATAATTAACATCATATCTTATGAGAAAAATGAAGGAAAAGTTACATGGCGAAATTTAAATGGTTAGTTTATGTAAAAACGTACAAATATTTAGCTATTTATGACAATTTAGCTCTTTTTGTAACATTCAAACTGCAATGGTTACTAAAGTAACTGTGTGTCGTTATTATAATGTCAATTATTTTCATAAATTTATTCGTATTTTCAATTGCTATTATTTCGTAAACAATTATATTCATCATTAATAGATCTAGAGTTTTATATCATACATACTGAACTATGTTTATAAGTAAATTATTATTAGTCAGAATATGAGGAGGAAGGCTGTCCAAATGCATATGTATTATTAATACAGTATAGTGAATAAATAGTCCTATAGTCGTATGGTAAATATAAAGGTTTTTCCAGTTTTAACATACTAAATCATTAAACCAATTGATACTATAATTTATGAGGCTTTAATATATATACTTATATATATATAAGTATATATATTATATATTATATTTTGTATACATTGTCCCACCCGCCTTCCCAGACATGTCCAGTGCTATTCCCATACACCCATATAATATCATATATATATATATAAGTAGATTAAATGTTTAATATATTAAATTATGATGCCTTTTTAGCTTTCTTGATGACTGTAAACAGGTGCTTGTTGATCAAAAGAGGTAATATTTTTTTATATTTTCCTATACGCACCTTGAGTACTTGAAAGACACATCATGAGCAGAATACAAGCTGATAGCCAAATATATAGAAATCATTAAAATTAATCATTCAGTATTTAATCAATGGGTACTCGCATTTCCCCTATAACACATAATACTATATACTTTCCTTAGTATTTTCACACGATTCATAATATTTTATATCATACGTAATTTTTACATATAACTGTGAGTCTGTAGTCTACTCGTACCATTCAACACACCCTGGGAGTAAAAGTAGTTTCATATTACTTTTTATATATAAGAATGAGGAATCGAAGGTCTTTGTGATGGTGAAATGCTTGGCCTGACACTTGTAATACTTTCCGTTGTTGATGGAAAATCGATACCCTCGGTTCGGGTGGCGATTTCAAATATTAATAGCGAATATAGGTCCCTCACATGTCGCAAATATGTCACCTAATGGAAATTGTCTGACGGAACTGCGTTTATTATGGTGTATGATAATTCGAATAACACGTACAATAATTGTAAATATCCTATACAATGCTATTTGGGAGTGTAAGATAAAATGTATCCGTCAGTATGAATTTGTGAACCTTTACTTGCCTCAAGAATAAGTTTTCATACAAAACTTTAAAATACAAAATGCAGTTAATTGACCCCCATACGTTTATATAAAAAAAGTACGAAATTGGTTATTGTAAGACAAGTTTAAGGTTACACAGACTATTTAAAACGTGATGAGACAAATTAGTAATTTCTTTCATATTAAAGACTGATGGCTAACAAAATGACGTTAACAAAGAGACATTAACAGAAATAAAAATAAAATAGTTTTTTATAGTTTGATATCTTATTTTACCAGGGAAATTTAGGCCTTTGTCTAGCACTTAACCTGTGGACCAACGACCAATATTCAAGGTGTCTATGAACCATTCCTAAACTCTCTTGGATATTGTTTCTGGTTATTGTAGAATTAAATATATGCTCTATAATAATATTTTGCTTATTATAGCAAATAATAAGCAAAATATCCTTGCTTATCCTTTCAACCTTCATTTTTCTTTTTTTACTCTTTTTATATCTCCAAATAAAAAAAAAGTGTATTAATCAGCTTTCCTGTACCAAAATGTTAAAAAGTGCAGTAATTTAAAATGTTTAATCCTAAATAACTCTTAAACAATAATTATAATAAAATATAGGCAAATAAATTAAAAAAAAAAAAACTGAACTAAAAATTTTAAGATATAACGTATAATGTACATGTAGTTTTTTATGTTGATGTAATTTATGATGATGCTCGAACAGTTTTAATTCAAGAAAATTATGTTGATAATATTAGTACTTTAATATATTGCAGTTATGACTCTTTGTGGCACCCGAACCAAAATGGGGGGGTCATCATCAGTTATGACACTTGATGATGATACTAATACACAATACTACCTAATCAATATTAATGTTTTGAATTAAACACAATATAAACATTACTATAAAGTGATATGAAATTTATTTTTAAATTATATATAAAAATACAAATATCTAAGCAACATCCATAAAACCAATTGTAGAATCGTGTCACTGTACTCTTAATTGTTATTATATACTAATTTTCAAATAAAATTCCAGTGTTAAAATGTATACGAAATAATATAATGGAAAAAAGTAAGCTTACTTTATTTAAAGAATATTATAGGTACTTGATAGAACGATCAAAACCAAAGTGAATGATGCTGGATGGTAAGTATTTCTTAAAAATAATTTATATAAATCTCTGGAATCCAGAATCGTTCAAAAACATTGTAAAGTTACTATAGACAGTTTAACGAAAATTTTTTAATTGTTTTATATATATAAATAGTAGCCTTTAAAATGATTAATTATGACTAAGTAACCAGTATGACAGATCTGTTACTGTTCAAGAAAACGTATTTTTATTTGAAACAACAGTTGCAGGTTCAGGAAAGATTAAACAATAAAACAAATAACAGATGTTTCTGCACCATTGTTTCCAGGCAGCCGATTGCAGCTAACTTTGGTCGTTAGAACGCTGCTAGAAACATGGTCAGCTTATTTCGGTTTACACAGCTCAATTCCCATTGTATACCTTGACATTAAACTAGTGCAAAGTATTCTTCCGACTTCAACATGTTTTCCCGTTCTCTGTTTTATCTTTTAAGCTTGAACCGTGAAACTCTAACTACATAATAATCTAGTATTAATATTAAAGTGTAATACTACGAAAACGTTATCCAAAATAATTTTGACTACTTTATTGTTGTTATTTTTGTGAATAAATGAGGTTAAATTATAATATTACTAAGCCTATAGAATTTGTGCACCTCGATGTATGTTTAAGAGTGCCTTGTAACTCGTTTCATCGTTGTTACCTATTCTCAAAAGAAAGTTTATTATGTTGAAACAAAACATACAAAACAACATTTTTAACTGATATTGTAACACAAACAAATTAAAGCCTTTGCTTTTCCGATTATCTATAGACGCTATCTCTATACCATCATATATTAATACTAATACATAGTGTTATTGATAGCATCAAGAGTACAATGAGCACACAAGCCACGTTAGGTTACTGCGATTCAATATTTCGTATATGTTTATTGAACATTGAAAATAGTAATTTATTACACAGACCTAATCACGAAAATTATATACCGTTCTCAGCTTTGGTATGGATTCCTTAGGTTCAAAGTCCTTACTCCTTAGACCGCTCGATCACCTGCTGGCTCTGGTAAACAAGGTAAGGATGTAAGTTAGTACTAAACTGTAAACATCCTTACAATTACACAAGACTATCTAGATTTAAAGATTGGCTTGTAAAAATATACGCATAGGTGTAGAATAGTTTATCAGGCTTGTAACTCCAAGTAGCTCTATATAGAAGGAGGAGTATTTGTATTACATGCTGAAGATATTTAACTAGTTCAGACATCGTTTTATAGAGTATATTGGCAAGCTATAGTTCTATGAATTATGTGTTGAATTGCATTGTATGTAATACAATATTGGAAATTGGCAAAAGAGACCAGCCTCTAACAAAACCATAATGGATCAGGTAACATGTTTTTGAGGGGGGGCCTTATTTGTAGTGTATAAGCCGTCTATACTGACTGGCAGTTTATTCTGACGCAGCCAACTTTGTTTATTTTTGTTACCTTACAAAATCAACACGTATCAGGTTATCGATGACGTAACGTTGCCAGTAGAGAAACCCCCAGGCACCGACGTACTTGTTTAGAGATGAATATACTGTCGTTATTCTCGCTATGACAAAATCAAAATGATAATCAGCATGGTTTTAATCAAAATGTACTTTACATGATTTCGTAAATCTGTAATGAATTTATAAAAGATATTATATTTGTATTATATTTGATATCTACTATAACTAATACTGTAAGTTAGTATTGAAGTGATCTGTTGGTGGGGATGAACCTCCCCAACAGAGGACGGACATTATTTGATCGCTGCCGAACTGGCGTGTGTAGATGTGACTGAAAATGCAAATGGGGATTGACACTAGATCGGTCATGTTATTTTGGTGAGCCTTCCAAAAAATGGTTCAAATAGTTATAGAGTGTCCCCTGTGTTTTTTAACGGAGGGACTAGCTGACATAAATATAATCAGAGAGGCGGTTCTTAAAATCTTAGATATATTTTGATGGAGTCCACTTTTTGCTATATGAGATCACTTTATATGATTTAAAATTAATAACACGACTCTTGGCTCTTGTACCTCTTAGTTAATGGATATGACAGCTATAGTATTTTTAATCGCTTGAACGTTGTTCCGATTAACATTCCTACAGGCTCGTGTGCTTGCCATAAAAAGACAAACCATTACTTTATTACGCAATAACAACGTTTGGCTCTTCCCGCCGTGCGTGATTTATTTGGCTGAGTAGATGACACGCAATGATAAATCATATACCCCCATTATTTACCCTGATGTGGATGCCATATCTTCATTTCACAGTAATCTATTGTTAGAGAAAGTTCCAAATATTAAAGTTTTTTTATTGATTTACTGCAATATTATTTCAATTACTGTAAGTTGTTCAACTTAGATGTGTAATTTGTTTTACATATTTTAAAGTTTTCGTGTTGATTACAATTCAACTATAGTTTATATAAACCCATCGTTATACCAAGTACAGTGTAAATTGTATATTTTTATAATAAATTATAGTTCACCATCACGATATAAAGTGTTTAAAAAATATTATAAGAAGTAAAACAATATTAAATAAATTAAGAAACTTTATTTCATTTTTAAAATAACCTAACCTGGCAACGCTTCATAGTGGCTAAGCCTGTTACTAACTATCATTTAATAATTACGTCGTTATTTTTAAATTTAGTTTTAAGAAAACTGACTATTGACTGCTCACTTGATAAATTAAAAATACGTATTTTAAAATATATAATCACTTATCTATGACTTTTGCAATTTGTTCAATGGCGTTAGTGTTGAAGACGAAAAAGGCAAATAAAACGAGAACTTGTTACGAACATTTAGTTGTATGACTTGTACATATATATATTGAGCAATATATATGTTGAACATTTTATAAACAACAAAAATTTACATCTACCTTAGCAGCAATAATGTAGAACTATATATAACAAGTTGTTGGGTGTGTTAAACAAAAGTGATTAAAACTAAAGCAAACTATTAA